>JAQGAG010000864.1:0-12398 GCA_034696835.1 Lepidocyrtus lignorum
TATTTCCCAATTTCTGTGCAATCGTCGTTTTCACAACTTTTTTATCTTTCTTAAAAAAGCGACCTGCATCCTAAGCATTACTCATTAATTACTCTATCTTTTTTTATCTTGAATGAAAAGTTCCAAAGTTGAATGAAACCCAATGTAAACAGCAAATTCCATCAACGGCCTAAAGCAGGAGGTATGATGGAATGGCATAAAACGAGAGCGAATTGGAAAGCTATATTTGCTTTCTGTATGGTACGCTCTGTTATCTGCAGATGATAAGCTCTGCATCTTCTCATGACATGTTGATCAGGGACATTTAATAAACGGACAAATCTGAGATATAGGTCGTGATGATTAGCTATGTTGAGTCACACTGTTGGGTTTTTATTTATCTGAATTTGCACATGAAAATAAAAGTTGATAAAGATTGGTCCATATTTTTATTTGATTTATTTTCCCCTTCAAATCAATCGAAATCATTTGTTTGACATTAAGTTACTGTTACTGTGAGGTACATATGTATGGCATGATTTACCATTTTAAATGTATCATAGCATGACATAACCAAGTACAAGCTAAATTATTACCCTCGCTAAATGTTCACTTATAAAACATACAATACAAAACAGCAGACAAACCGCCCAGAGAAAGAAAACCGTTAGTATCCTTCCTTTCAATTGAAGCGCTCCTATAATTTTCTGAAAGTCGTACTTTATATTAGTCGGACTAACAATTTTAGATCTGTCCTGGACCCTGGATGAAGACGCAATATCTGTAAATTCCTTAAACCACCAGCTTTGAATCCCAGCCTCACTAATTGCAAGAAATAACCTCCGAATCCGTTTATTGTTTGGAGGGGTGATTGCAAAAAATGCTTCCCCCGAGGGAATCAACCTTTTTCCTATGTAGCAATGCCGCGCGATATCCCGCTCATTGGTGGCCTCATAATTGCTCTTTTCCCGAGACTTATTTTTAATTAAATCATTTGCTCCGTTGACCGCTGCTAATATAAATGGCCACATGAAGACGGTAACTACTTTCTCCGAAAATGCTATCGTTTCAACAAAGCTCGGCTCATCTGTGAAGGCTGATCCATTGTGCACCTTATCCATCAGGTGCTTTAGCGAAATTATCTCCAACTCACTTGTACCTTGTCTGAAACAAAAGTTAGGAGCTGCATAGTTTACATTTTTATTAATGGAACATTAGAAATTTTGTAAGACCAATTTAGGTAATGTGTTTTTACTTGTTATGAGCATGTTTATGCTTATCCAAGCCCAACACCAACTTCTGCACCGTAACATTGACGATTCGCATTTGGACCGGATTACTGAAAACAGCGGAATAATCATTTTCCAAGGCTTCCGAAATCCTCGACATCGCCTCTTCCTCAGGCGGACTTATCAACAAACTTGTTATTGACGCTGTATAATAATTTGTGATTACAATCGATCCATATATCCACGCAAAGAAAAGCCCCGATCTGTCCATACCAGCGATGGAGGATTTCATAGGAAAACTGGGGGAAACTGAAATGAGTGCAGATAGGAGTGAACGATAAGCTTCCACAATCCGGTTGAGATGAATCGACCAATTATTCCCACTCGAAGAAGAATTTGTTTTGGAATGTGCTGAGAAGGCAAGGAAAATACTCAGAGTTGTCATGGTGACTAAAAGTGTGAGCCAAAATTTGTAGCCAAACGCGCTAGTGAGAATGCCTACATTCCAGGGGTTTTCCTGTCTTATCTTGGGCTCATCACAATACGCGAAATTATAGTCTAGGTTGACAATTTGCAGGAGCTCGACCTTCCCCCTCGAATCATTTTTGTATTCCTCCCAGAGAGATGACACACTCACCCCAGCACTTTCAAACGTTTGCAAAATAGGATAAATTAAAGGATAGTTATCCAGTGAAATATTTTTCCATGATGAAGCGGTCAACTGGGATAGAAATGTGGCGTTAATTTTCTCAGCGAGGATTTTGGACACCCTGTAAAAAGGGAAATAGAGACTGACCCCTTTGTGAAAATCCATTTTGCGGGGATATTGCGCAAAAGACCTGTCAATGGTTTCTTGATCGGTGGCGTAAAACTGGAAAATCAGAAAATTCTCAGCCATTGAAAATTTAAAAAAAGCAGTTGAATATTTATAGAGACAACTGGAGAAAATAATGCTTCATCAAATATTATTTGTGCAAACAAGTTAAAGCTCATTTTGAAGTTTCACGTTGTTCATTCCAAAATAACTTGTTATAACGTAACCTGGTTTCTTATTTGTATTTTAATATGGGTCAGATTATCGATTTACCATATTGCACTTCATATTTTAGGTTATTAATATAATGATGTTTGATTAAGTTGTCATTCCTGTTATCTCCCCATTTTGTCTGTCATAATCGTCAAAAGTATTTCCGTACAAAATTCACAGGCTTACAATTTGTCACATGTGCGAATTGTGTTGTTGCGACATAAACCGAGCATGCATATTTAATCTCTATAGGTAAATGCCCTCACTCGATGACCTGATGCCCTGACGATGACGAATACCATTTTAGCAGCGCTTGTGTAAAAAATTAAATGTCTTAAGCCCCCCCCCCCAAGCGTTAGCCGGTGGACCTATGGTTTCCATTTTACAATACAATATGCAGTCCCATTTTTTCAGACTGGGTTTATTTATTTGAGCTCATGTCATTATGCCATGCTAGTTTGATGTGAAGTGGAAAAAAAACTGATTACTGAGTTTTTAATTCGTGGGCGTAATTGAACCTTATCAAGAGTTATCATGTACGTGTAAGATGTAATTATAGTTTTTGGACAAACATGACACTAATAACGCCGAAGATTGATTTGTTTTGTGTTCAGAATTCAAGATTTAACTATTTTCGCTGCCAAGAAATAAAATATTGTACCACCAACAATGATAATGTATTCAAAGAATTCTAAACATGGATTTGTGTTTATTAAGTCTTTAAAAATGCATAGGTAATATATGCTTTGCATCTTTTGTATTTTATATCCATTTGTATTACAAATAACTTTAATATCCGCACTTCACAAACTTGTGAGGTTAGTCAAGTGACAATTTTTTTCATGTCATAAAGTTGTCCTATGACTCCAACAGCATTGAACTTACGCAACGCAGCGGCTTAGAGCATGGTTAATGAGATTGAACGGGGTCAGCTTATCGACAGAATTTGTGGTGATTTAGTAACTTCGTGAAGCAAATGTTGATGGCACATGAGCCAACTTTAGATGTACATTATTGGCTCTGCTCGACAAGAAGGATAGATTTAGATAATCCAATACGTTATCATTTGTTACTTATTTGTATTATAGTCTAGTTTGAAATCGCTATTGTTACCTATTATCCCATTTTTACGATATTTTTTGAATGTGCAATTATGAAATGAAAGCAGTAAGAAGTAGTCATTCGAGCGGAATCGATTGATCAGTCAAGTTCCAGTGAGTCCACGAAAGTTAGTCAGGTTGGGTAGGATAAGCAGTTGATAATTTGTAGAAAGTTAAGCTTTGAAATTGAAAATGTGTATGCAAAAGGTGAATTGGAAGTAATAAAACCTAGTTTAGTCAAAATTGCAAAGAAGGGAGTCCGTGGTCGTGTTATTTCTAGACGATAAGGTTCTGAAGTACTGATAAGACCCATACCCCTCCATCCGGCAAGAGATTTCAAGCTAGCACAACCGTTTTAAGCAACTTCATCATATCACCACATCGACATACTGGTCCTGACTATCGAAGTCAAAGTCTTCCAGGCCTTACACCCCTGAAAGCACATCGAGGTTCGAGCTAGAACGGAAGCACAGCATAGTTTCCAGACATAAGTCGAGCCCCGCCGTCCCAATTATTTTATTGCATAACATAATGAAAATAAATTTGACATCAATCGGTAAAAAACAAACTATGTATGTACATAATATCATTCATCAATGTTTATAAAAATCGAGTTTAGCCATAAAAATTGCACGTGCCTGACACACACTACCTGCTTGGAAATTTCAATGGGAATCGAATTGCCTGGGCTAAATTAAGAATTTAATTCGCAAATTAATAAACAAATAGATCGAGACCACACGAAAGTTCTAAAATCTATAGACAGTTACGTTGCCTTCAGTCAGAAAGACTGATGACGGCGACAGATTGACAGGCAAATATACAGACAAACATACATATAGCATGAATACACAAATCATCAAATCATTCGTAATGACTGGCAGTTGTAACCCTTTAGGTCCAAACTTTTAGCAATGGGTAGATTTATGGACCCGCCTTTTAAAGGTTCTATTTTAAATTTACTGTTGCGCATCATGCCAGCCGCAGACACTGATCCACTTTAACCAAATTTAGCTGCCAAATTCTTGTCAAGTTTTCCACGAAACTTGTCATTCCATTAGACAAACTAACTTGGAACTCCCAAATGAGAGGTAGCAAGAGCTCCAGCAAAGCACATCCAGTCTGGAAGCATAACTTCATGTCTGTAATTCTGAATTAATCATCTCGATTCCGTCATTTCAAAACCTACTCATATATGACATGAGCCTAATACATACCATGGTAAACAAGATTAGCACTGCGTCTTCGTCTTTAGTCTACCGCTTCGCAATGGCCCTTGAGATTTCAAAATATGCGAATGTTGTTAAGAGAATGAAGAGTTGAGCAGGCTTATCCTTATCCTGGATTTAAGGCTCTCATTGCGTAAAATTAGCGAGTACGCCAGAGGGTAAAAATATTTTGGTGGGGGTGTACCATCCATTTTGACAAATAAAGGACTGGAACATTGTGTTGCTGTTGACGATGATTGATTTGTTTTGTTAAAGGACTGCCATTTACCTACGTAGCCAAACCCGCCCTGTCCATGTAAAATATTAAGGAAATGGAATGAATGCCGGACTTGGGAGCCACTCAAAAACAAAATTATCTCCTGTGTTTTTGAAGATGCGTGTCATTCCATTTTCCGTTGCAAGCCCACCCTAACGACTCATGTTTTAAAAGAACAAAGCTCATAAAATTTAGTTTCAATTATAAAAAAGAGAAAACTACGCTCTTCAGCAAAAAAATCGAATTTCAAAATGTTTCCAAGTAAGTGCCCCTTCTGGGTGCTAAAAATTCAAGTTAAGCTTTATCACTCCCTCCACATCCTTCCCTTCCAGCTAACAGGCACCGAAACCCAATTCAAACTCGTAAAACTTCGAGGATGGAAGCACACAGCCTGGAAAATGCTCTGCTTTCTCTGCACATTGTTCACCCTCCTCGACTTTCTTCTAACACTCAAGTCAAACGAAATAAGAGGCTTGCTTTTCTACAGCAAAGTTATCTATCACGGCTATCTCCTACTCTACAGATCCGCAACGGCTATCTATTTCGTCACAATACTACGGCAAAAACGGGACTTCTCCCATTTGCTTAATTGCTTGATGTCCTTTAACCAGCGAGAAGTTTTCAGATCACAGCATTTCAGTAGGGGACGAAATGGGAACAGTTTGCTATTCTTCTGCATTGCTGTGTTATGCATAAGCCAGTACATGGCGTTTGGTCTTGGTCCGTTCCTCCTATTTCTGTACAGTCCATGTGTACATCCGGTATACGCTAAGGTATTTGGATGCTCTCATGCGTCCAAGTTTGTTAGGGTATTTGCATCTGTGTTGGTGCTAGCTTTGGGGCTACTTCCGGTGGTGATGGCGTCATTGGTTGTGGCAATGGTTTTGATAGTTCTTACTGAAATTCGGAAGCAGTTAAAGGATTTAAGGTAAGTTAAATTTACAGTTGATATAATTTTTGTTAACTTTAACCATGTTTTTGATTTTATTTTTAAGGAGAAAAATTGGTGAGCTTGGATGCCTAACTGATGACTTGAGCCTGTACTACCGACGAATTCAACACTTTTCCATCTTGATAAATACATGCATGCAGCATAGGATCCTGATCGTGATCCAATTCATCGGGACTCTCCTCACCATAATCCTCCAATATTCCCTGGTCATGTTTTGGGCTTCATTCTCAAAAATCGTGCTTCTTGGGCTCTGCATCGGGTTTATTTCAGTCTTGGTAATTCTACTTTCTATCTTGGATATCGGTAGCAGAACTCTCCTAGACTCGAAAAGAGTTTTGGGGAAAATACGAAAGAGTTCCTGTGGTGTGGGGAGAGAAAACAAATGGAGGCGGATGTTCCTCCGTTCAAGTCGGTTGGTTGTTGTGAGAATCGGGCCGTTTCATGTGATGGATAGGGGGAGGGGCCCTGCGGTTATCAGGTTTTGCTTGCAAAGAACATTCTTTTTCGTGGTGAACACGAGGAGTCGTGTAAATTCTTAATGCCTCAAGTCAATAATAATACAATGATAGTATTGTTAAACATTTGACTTGGTAAAAATAATTGTGTGCAAATAAATTGCTAATTACTTGTCTTGTCCATTAGGAATTTGCGTTTGCCTTTGCTTTATTTGTGAACTAGATGCTGCAAGTAGATTTACATAATATGACGTGCTAATTTTATCTTATTAGTAATGACCGTGTAGTAAAACTAGCTATATTTTAATGAAAATGCTACAGGTGTATTAACACATTTTAATAAAGTATAAATTTAAAAGTTGACTAATTCTACATTTTAATTTATCACCTACAATAATTGCTAATTATAGATAATACCAATATTTAATTAAATAGCTGGGTTGCCGCATCGACCAAATTTGTCCATTCAAACAAAATAGATTAATCAAGCTTGAGTAAGATACATGGATATTAATACATACGAACTCTACGTAACCTATTATTTTGAATGTGAAGTGAATATTATGTAGTTAGTTGGGTATTCATTGCTTTGTAACATTTTAATATTATATATAATATTTATAAATAAAAAATTGATATGTGCAGTTAAATTTAATATATTTATTCCCCCGTTTAACATTTTTTACGTAGTTTATATTAAATTCATTATGGCCTGTAGTTCCGAGTGAGCTTCAATCTTATCAACTTTAATACCCTAATAATTCTAGGTCTTATCAATGTAGGCCAATACCTCCGCATTAGCCAAAGCCATCCTGACACCCACACCAACAACAACACCCCGCAAATCCCAAGATGCCCAACACCAGTCAACGTCATCACATACCCCAACCCGATGGATTCCGCCACCGGTTCCAAAACCCCATTCGGATTCTGCATCACGACCTCCCTCGCAAATCTTGCCTTCATTGCAGCCATTCGAATTTCTTCGATAAATTGATGAATTCCACTCCCCGCAAAATGATGTAGCGCTCTATTAACATATCCAGACATATAATTGTGGAGCCTCATTCCAATATTTATCGTCATCGGGATGTCCTTCCTCAGATCAATCCTGCTGCAAAGATACCCATTCACAAACTTGATCCCAGATGCGAGCGCTCCATTCAACGCATTTAAGCTGGGGTTGACGCCAAACGAAAACAATTTCTGTTTCCCCATTTGCTCCACCACCTCCGCAGCATTATACGAAAATCCGGGATTGTGAAGTAGGTCATACATGTTTCCCTCGTTCCCCAACGCATTCCTCAGGGGTTTAATCATGTCATCTGGGAGAACCAGCCCAAGTTGGAAAAGCATTTCAATCCCCATCTTTATCAGCGGGAGTTCATTCCTGCCATACACAAGCAACCTGAACTTTTGCTTCATCAGCGTTTTGAACTGAGGAAATTTCGCTGTGTGAATAGCCGAATTAGTGAAATAGCCTGAGTAGATAGCCGCCATCGCCACCGTTGTCATCAAATAAAAGCCGATAATCTTCCGATCGTGACGGCAGGTCAGTGCGAGGTTGAGGAGTGGCCAGAGAAGATCCAAGCCATGTCCAAGGCTCTTATAAATGAAGGCAAATGTAAGCACAGTTATCCCAATACAGATCCACATTGGCCATTCAATAATTGTCAATGCTGGATAGTCAAACAAGCTGAGAGAGGTGGGTTCAATGCATGAAATTAGGTTCCATGGTAACTCTTGAAGGATGGCGTAGTGGCCCCGGCGAAGCACGAAGTAGTTGGGGATTTTGAACTTTAGACTTTCCAAGACAGTGGCAGAGAGGAACCAGTGGAGCCCGTCCAGTTCTGATAAGGGGATGTTGGAGTCGTCCAGGGTTAGCGTGATGTTTAGTCGAGCAAAGAGAATCCCTACGCTGATGAGATTAGGGCTACTGCAAGATAAGGACAATACTTTACCGTAAAACTTACGGCTTGCCATTATCTCCTTGGGTAATGTGAGACACCAATCGAGTTCCACTTTTCCTGGGAGGAATCCCAAAGTCATATGTCGTCCATAGGCTTTGTTGTTGAGCTGCTTAGATAATGTGATGGCCTCTGACAGATTTGCACTGGTAAGGTACAAATTGGTATCCGGACAGAAGTAGCAATGCACACCCAGATTTCCGACTTGATATTCAGAGCTTCTGGAAAAGAAGAGGATGTTTGCATGAAATGGGGGTGAATACGAGAGGAACAGCCCATCGTTGGAGAAATTTGATATGAGGGGGTCGGTCTTGGACAAGGACTCCACTTCCACTAAATAAGTGGCATGGTCAGAAGTTCCAAACCCGGAGTTGTGAATGGCTTCAATGGTCTCTTGAAAGAAGCGAGTGTAGAGGATGAAAAAGTTGCATGTGTGGTCACCAAATCTCCTCCAGAATCTAAAATACTTGTGCTCGTGGGTAAACTGAAGATCATCGCCAATTGAGGAGAATACGTTGAACAAACCGGGTGCTTGAAATGAGACGTGGTCGAAGGCAAAGTCCAAATTAGTGCTTTCAAAAAAAGTGTAGGTGGAGGATGAAATGGTTTTTTCCAAAAATTGGAAATCGTTGATGAATTCAGTGTTCTCCCGGGACCTGTATATTATGTTTACTGTACAGTTCCCTGGTATTTCTAAAGGGACCTTATAACTGTAAGTGGTGACCACTTGCAAAATTAAAAATGCGCAAAATCTTGATAACTTTGCCATTGCAATTTCAACACTTTTTTTAATTCTTACAGTTTCTTTTAAGCTCTAACTCGAATGTAGCGATTGCGGTAGTCGGTTTCCAACATAAACGTATCCTGTATAAGGAAAAAATCTTAAAACTTCAACGTATGTACATAGCTCTATGCAAAACTAGGATGTTAAAAAATTCAAGAGACTTCCGTGTAGAACTTCCGCATCAATCTGTTTGCAAAAGAAAGTTCCATATGAAAAAAGTTTGCAACTTCCGATGTGTACAGAATGTACTTGTACACGTAAGCAAATCTAAAGAGGAAGTACTTTATAGTTCTAAACATAGTTTTCTTTGGTAATGGATAAGCCAAGACTAGCAGTAATTAATTATGCATAAGTGGAACTGGGTGGATATTTTCTCGTAGCTCAATACAATTTAGCAAGTAGAAAATGTCTTATGGATTAGGCCTTTAAAGGTGCATTCAAAATTTATTGGTTAGAGCACACAATCAGCCTGCTCAAATATTTTAAATGATTTTACAATTACTGAAAGAAATTTCATTACATGTCTAACTCATAACAAGAATGCTATTTACCTATTATTACAAACCAACAAATTGAAGTTGTGGACCTTTCACCATTGAGTATTTCATACCTAAACAAATGAAAGAGATGAAACCATGCACATCAAAACAGTATAACTAAAGCTATTACTTGCTAACAGTTCATTGGTAATACATTAACAAATCCACTAATTTCTCTCTATCCACCACATCTATTCTTTTCACTGCATCCACCAACGGGGTATCCCCGACGGTGTCTTTCGTAGTGGTAGTCGCTCCGTTGTCTATCAAAAATTTAGCTTTTTCAAAAACAGATTCAACCCCATTATACACCACTCTATGTAGCGGAGTCAAGCCCATGTCATCCATTGCATTAATGTCCAATCCCAACTTCAAAAATAAATCCAAATGCTCAACGGTCCCAAGTATAGCTGCGAGATGAAGCAAGGTTGAGTTATCCTTATTTAGATGCTGAGGATTGACTCCGAATTCAACCAAGTTAGATACCAGCTCCTTACTCCGGTTTCCCATCAGCGCATAAAATAATATGGAATCGCCGTTGCTGTTTACCGCATTCAAGTTGACACCATTTGTTAAGAGGAGGACCAGTGTCCTCTTCTCGACCTCCACGTTTTTCACTGCCAACTGGAATGGGGTACTCCCATTGAACTTGCTGTACCACCCTCCACTGACGAAGGTCCTGGCAGTGTCGCCCTCAGAATTAAACAAACTGGAGAGATTTTTTGCAATGAGGTATGCCGCCATTTCATGGAACTGATTTGGAGTTATGGAGGTCCTGTCATCTACCAATCTGTGGATAAATGTGTAGCCTTCCTCATCGTTGTAATGTACTGGAGCCCCGCTGAGGATAAAGAATGGGATGATCTTCAAACTGAATGCCTTATCTTTGGAGAGCGCAGCTCTGTGAAGGAAGCTCTCTGATTTGTAATTTGTTGCGTTGATGTTCGCTCCAAGTTGGATGAGTACATGGATCATCTTTTCACATGTCAGGTCGATCGCAGTAAAAACTTTGCTGGAGGCGTATGTCTTTGACCAAGTCATTTCTCTTTGGAGGGCATCCGCCTCACTCCTTAATTGGGTGTTTTCCTGCTTGGTCAAATTAATTTCGCTGAGCTGTGTATTAAGTTCTATCACGTTAGAAGCCGTTTCATTTTGAAGTGCTGACACTTCATATTTTGTGGAGTCCAGTAAACTCTCCAGTCGTTTGATCTCTTCAACATGGTTCTGAATGACCTTCTGCTTCGTACCAATTTCAAGGATTAAAACTTCGATTTGAATCCTTTGCCCTTCCAACCTATTTCGCAAGTCTTGTACCAGCTCAGTTTTCTCTTCAGCGATTCTTTTGTGCTCGTCTAACACCTGTTGGAATTCTTCAGTCTTGAACTCGAAGTCAGCGTAAGCCTCCTTTCTGGCGTTTTCATAATTCAAAATCAACTGCTCATTCTCGTTTGAAAGCCGCTCGTTATCTAATTCAGATTTATGAGCTTCCTTCATCAAGTTCCGGAAGTCAAGTAAAAAACCTTTTTTGAAACAGTCTTCTTGCGACTTTTTATAATTATTTGGCTTATTATCATAACGTTGCATGGATGTTGGATCTTGGTCGATACAGCCCAAAACGCTTTCAAGTAATTTCTCCGCTTGGTGAAATGAGTCTTTGTAAAAAAAAATTAAAAAAAAAATCAAACTATTTTTGTTTTAGCGTTCTATTTTTATTAATTTAAAAACAATGAGTTTCTCACCTTTTGTACCAGAAACCAACTGGATAGAGTCTGAAATGCTCGATACAAGCACAATGAGCAGAGCAATTCCTCCAATTTGGCAACGGAAGTTTGGATTTACAAGCGCAGCAGAGTCCCCACCGAGGAGACACCTCCTCGTGTTGAACTGTCCTCCATCAATGCCCTTCCTCTTGTTAATATTGCGCGATGGGATCATCATGATGAATGTAGATATTAATAAACTAATTTATTTTTTACCCATTTTTTTTTCACAAAATAATCATGTAACTTGTTCATATTTCGACCATTCATTATGTTTGCAATATCAGTTAAGTAAAAGTAGATAAATGGCAGAGGTGAATCTCGTAGGTTTGTATGATTATTATGAATACACAACCTCATTCAATGTTTCAACAGGCAATTGGAAAGATGTTCTCTAGGCTCAGTTAAAAGAGCAAAGACAGTGATAACATACGTGACATTTGTATGGTTGGTAATGGCGAAAACATGTTTTCATTAAAATGAGGATGAGAGCTACAATTCATTCAGTTCAGCAATGTTTTGGATTTACTTGGCTAGCTTTGAACCTTGTGGATGTATAATTTTTATATTGCAGAAGATGAATTGATAAAAATAATGTTAGGCAAATGTATTTTTTATCAAGCCTACACGGATTATAGATAATCAATCAATTAATATAATTAAATCGAGCTGTAATTGGAAATCTCCAATCAATCAATCCTTGTATAGAGAAAATGGTCAAGTCAAACTGGATCAAACCGGAAAAACTCCAAATGAAAATTTAAATGCGGAATATCTGAATGTCTTAACATCATTTATCTGTCTAAAAGAAGCATTTTATTACTGAATAGCCATATCATCATCATCACATCATGTTTTGGCTATGTTTACCAGAAGCCGATGGGGGAGGGCGACATCGATTTTGGCCACCAAAATTATGCCCGTAACTATTATAGCGAGAAACCTTATTAATATACTATACAGTTTGAAAACAAACGATTTGACCATTCCTTATGAACAAAAAATATTTTGTGTAGATCCATTAATTAATCTAATCTAGAAACGAAATTACTTAAGATAACATGGTTTGCATACGAATTACTATTCATTTTACTGTGAAGTTAGCTCAATTTGTCATTACA
>JAQGAG010000865.1:0-12397 GCA_034696835.1 Lepidocyrtus lignorum
TTTGACCCCATAATCTGAATCCCCATATGTCATTTGCTTTACAAACTAAATTTCAGCTTAATCCATCCATTGTCAACTACAATGCATGCTGAGGTATGACTAGTCTGAACAAATAATACTAATACTAATACTAATACTAATACTAATATTATTAATAATTTCTGCCCTTAAACCTAATACCAGTCAAACGACTGGTAATAAATATAAGTCCGCTGATAAAAGATGACAAGACACCCAGAAATTAATGAATCTTTGGGTTAATTAATTACGTTGAATCGATTCTGAATTTTAATCACATTGATTGTGACAGTTTGTTTGAATTTATTTTTTTTGTACTTGAGTATTGATATTTCAGTTTGTAACACTAACACCATAAAAGATAATCGTATATTATCCTTTATAATCATCATCATCGTCATCAAGACATCAATGTATTCCTATTAAAATTACTAACAGATCGAGCATTTCTTCACCTCACGTATTTCCCACTTGATCCCTAAAGAAATGAATCTTTAGTTGTTCCTCCTTCCTCTCCATCCCATATATCAGTATCATGCACCTCAATACCTCAAAGTTCACAAATTACGTAAAGTAAATTAACGACAGTGACAACGTTGCATTATTTGCTCTGCCTGAAGTTAACTATTTTCATGAGTTGACCACATCTCTACAACTGCCACCCTGCTCATTTCCCCCATTTTATGTCAAACATCCAACAAATCTCTGCCCCAACAATGCACTTACAACTCATCTATTCCATCCTATAAGCAACATTAACAAAAAAATGTAATGAAACTTCTCATAATCATCGTCATCATCATCATCATGCTCACGATCACAACAAGAGAAAATGACTAATGCCTCCGCTTCATCACTGCTGGCCATGCGATAACAGAGCCAAACTGCTTAATAAAATCCATTTGGCCGTTTCTTCAGTAAAATGGTCTATAGCTTTGAGGCTACAATACTCATGCCATAATGCCTACAACTACTATACCTACCTACAATACAACTCACAACAATGCAATTGCAAGAATGCATGCATTCCCCCAGCACATCATCAACAATCGTTGGTTTCATAAGTAATTCATTGAGCTAAAGGAGAGAACCCAACCTGTAACGTAATATTATGGCGTAGCTCACAACACCACTTTGTTCACGATAATGCAGAGTCTCTTTCAATTTTAACCAGAGATACGTCTTAAGACGCTCCATTCCAAGTTCCTATTCAGTCTTGAAATGACCATTCTCATGTGCGTACCTCATCCCTATCGATGTCGTTTTTCTTGCATGGCTCAAATTTTATGATAAGTGATCCCAGTTAATCTGAAGACCATCATGGACTTGTGCTATACTCATGAGAGTAGGCATATTGACAAGTTAGTTGGTTCTGAGGCCAAGGAAGATCATAATTAGTATTAATATATTCTAACGAGTTTGTTCCGAGAATATTTTGTACTGTTCTTGTGAATTGAGTGTCCTTCCCGTGTCATAATTGTCGTCCGTGGGGTTTGCCGATGACGACGAGGAATTAGCAAAAAAAAAACGTTTGCTCGGTTTTCACTTCACAGACATCCCGGTTTTGTCTGCGGAATATTTTCTCTTTATCGTTGTGACTTGGTTAGCGACTATTTTTTCGCCAAATGTGTGTGAAAGGTGATACATGGATTATATGTCATGACATGAAAGTCCATAGTCCTTTGTAAGAACCAGCAGCAGTAGTCTAGTTGCAACAAAGACGTGTAAAAGTGTAAACCTGTTTCTGCTGCGGTCTTTTATCTTTTTTGTGTGAATTTTGATTTGATGTGGAACCAAAAATATCGAAACAAAGCCTTAGCACATGATTACTGCGACCAGAACGAATTAAGGTCATAAATATTATTTTTCGTGATCAGTTTTCGAATTGGATGCGAAAAGTTTGCAGTTTGTGATTTGCAGTAAAAAATACGAAAGTGACTGGGAACGAATAAAATTGTGTTCATGATCATGTGAAACTGTTTTGTACTTCTATATTTATGATATGACTTCCTTCACATCAAAAAATTGCTCAAAAATTGCTTTGACTTTTTTCCTCTCATCTTGTTAAATTGTTTACTGCTAAATAAACCTCTAATTTGTGGAGAAGTGTGCATTTTACATGCAAATATTTTAGAATTTTTGACTATTTTTTTACACGTTCCCTTTTCTAATCGCGAAAATATATCCTTGTCGGAAAAAAATATGTTTGTTCATGAATGAAGAGAAAAAATTGGATCGATTTTTTATGGTAAGTTGTTTAGTCAAATATGTATCATTATCTGTAATCACAATCACTATGTTTTTATATAACAATATTTTATATAACTGCGAAAAAAAATACTCTCATACAAACAACCATACGCACATGGTCACTTCACCATTCTTGCTAATTTACATTGAATAGACAAATTTGAATTGGAAATAATGTCTGAGTTAGTTAAACTTGTAAACTTGCATGCTATGAATTGCACCTTCACAGTCAGTTCAGTAGAAAGTTTTTCCTTTATCAACTCCACTACGCACTTCACCCATTTTATGTTCGTTATGCATTCTCAACTCTTACATAAAAAAATGAAAATGAATTTTAAAGTAGTCTACGCAGCCAAAATAGTATCATTGAGTGAGATATGTGTTGGGTTGAACTATGCCGAATAGCAAGTAGGCATATCCGACCAGCCGCAAAAATCTATTGTTAGGAGAGGAGATTAACATTCGGCATGGTCATTCTAAACTCATTATTATTAAATTATTGTTATTATAACAATGTGATACCTAAAAACATTCATCCTTTCTCATATTCAAAAAAAATCCAAAGCCAGCCTACCACACACAGACAGTCATTTGAAGTTTTACTTTTAAGATCCAGATCTATTCAGATATCCCCCCATTCATTTTAAAGTCTCAATTTAAGCTAATATGACTGTACAAACATTTGCCTATTCACGAAGTTTATTATAGGGTACTAGTACGGACGGGCTTAAGAAGAGTTCGAAAGAAAAAATAATTTCATTTGAGAAAGTCAATAATAAATATAGCATCATTCATTTACGCTGCAAGATGACGGGCTCGAGTTGAGTGAATTTTGTGAATGAGTTCTTGCCGCCCGTCCACAAAATAAATAATGCTTCTACCTACGTATATATTAGGTAGGAGCTATTAACTTTACTCATTCCTCACTTATGTTAGCGCAGTCGTGATTATGATGATCATCACCGTCAGTATCAGTTGCCCACACAAAAGTCCTAGTTGGAAATATTACATTCATTACAAAGATATGAAGGTATTTAAAGAAAGTGTTTGAAAACTGTAAATAAAGCGAGATATTTAAGGCTGGTACTGGCAAAAGTACTATATATAGCGGTGTCTGAAACTCATAAGTATATATTATGTACCAAAAATATTATTTTAAAAATTATTCTATGAAGTAGTCGATGTCGATGAGCCGAGTTTAATAAGCACCTTCTTGGCATATTAAAAAGAGAGTTGAATAAACGACATGCTTGATGCATGATGCGTTCATCTTCGTTTTTTGAGATGAAAATCCTGATTTTAATCTGGCCAAATTCTATTACGTATTCAGATACATGCATATATGTGTGGGGAGGGAAGGTGAGGTCCATTGACCGACTGACCACAACAAGGGTATAATGCGTAGGTGTCAGTAAAACACCGATGTATTTTTATAATTAGGAAGATTGGAGCCGAAAATGATAGATTTATATAAAAATTGGTCTGCTATGTTAAGGATAAGCTAATAAATCAATAAGAATCAGAATCCATTTTGTTGTTTCTGTTACAGTAGTTCAAAAAATAGTGAAATTGTATTAGACTGCTCTAAAATTAGGCCCCGTTTTACTTCGCACTTATTTGATTAAACAAATAAAAAATCAGGTTAGTAGTTTGTAATTTATAATCCTAGACAGATTATCCGACTTGCTAGCTTAAATGATTGATTGGCAGTTGCGTTTGTAAGCATTGTATACATACGAATATGCGTCTTGATTGAGCCATTTCGAATAGACCTGACGAGAATGCGTGTTGCGGTGAGATGAGGAGAGGCACTTGTTTTCAAAAAGTTTCAAAAATAAATATACGCAAATTGCTATACAAATAGTAATATAGTGTAGTTAACTTTGCTATATTAAAATAAGCCGTTTACAATAAAGCAAGTTAATACTTCAGATCAGTATCAGAAAATGGGAAGGCGTTTTTCAAAAAATAAAAATATAATTTACACGTTTTCCACTTTGTAAATTTTTTTACGAAACGAAGTTTTTCGTTACACCAGCTCGATTCTTCACAGTTTGGCGTTAGTTAATACGTAATTTCATGAGCAGTGTGGTGTGGTGTGATTGTGAGGAACTAACTTTTAATGTTATTTTATTCTTAGTTTTTAAAGCAACTTTGTTGTTTTGCACGACATGCTTTTGTGTTTTAACTGTGGATACAGTTTTTGTCGCTGTCGTGTTGTGTTAGCTTGGCTGACGATAAACGATAACGGAGAGTTCATTCTGAGAAAATATATTTTTTAACATCCAAGATGCAAGCAAGGGCCTAAAATTCCTCGTTGCAGTATCACTAGGTACTTATTTGAAGAAAAAAACTGCAGCTGAAGTTTAATTTGGATAGCTATTTTTCCTTTGTACTGACTATGCAAGCTTTAGGCCTAGAGCCAATTTTCGTTTAAAAACATCTCATGAAATCTCATTTCACATTACATGGTAGATTTTTACAAAGGACGTTTTTTTCTTCAGTCATGGATAAAGAAAGTGAAATCTGTTTACAAACATCATAAAAAAGGAAAATGGGAATTCCTTACCTTTTTTGCTTCCAGCAAGATTTATCACTAACACAAACTAACGATAAGCTTACAATGAATGCAATTCAACAATGCAATATGTACGTAGTCGAATGCGCAGTCAATCCATGCGTCTTTATATATCCAGCGAAGGACGGATGATGAAATTCCTGGAAATGGCTTAATTTTCACACACTTTGCACGAGAATCCATATCAGACCTAGTTGCTGGACAAGGCAGAACTAATCATACACCTGCTAAAGGAATATTCATGGGAAACTCAAATCTAATCATAGTCTGAACATGGCATAATAATACATTACATCTTATGGAATCTTGAATCGTCTATGTTAACAATGAACATTAATTCTAACGTAATTTTATGCGCAATGCTATGAAGTTACCTATTATTGGAAATCCCAAAAAAGTTTCATATCACCTTACCATCTAACTCTAAAAGCTTTTTCTTCCCATTTACGGCTATCTTCTACCTGTTACATACTCAAGATATTAGTCACTCTCTCCCTTCCGCCAGCCCCAACAGGGAAGAAAAAAGGTTTTCCTTTCATTTCAGGTAGCAAGGGTGAGAAACGTCATCCCAAGTCCCAACTTCCCAAGCAATAATCCCTCCTTAGCTTGAGAGAAAACGGTCTACCAGACTTTTGTATTGGTAATAATAGCCCAACAAAGAAAAAGTACAAAAGGAAAAAATGTAGGTCAACTCGTTTAGATAATTTTTGGTTCTGTGTGAAGAAGTGCAATTAATGAAGAACAGCTTTTGCGTGTGATATTATGATGGATCTGTCAATTGTATATCAGAAGAAGGGACACACTAAGAAAACTTTCCGTTATATACACAGCCCAAGAGGCTCACACTTACGCATTTTCTTTCACGAATAGATGAGAAGACAATGTATAACTGGACTCAACAGAATCACATCTAGGGATAAACTAGATGCTGACGTCTGTCTACATGACATAAATCTACTAAAATAATAATTCCGAAATATGTCTGTTCATGCAGAAAATTACAGATCCGTCATTCGAAAATCCATAAAATGCATTTAGGTATTCATTCCATTATCATCTATAAAATACAATGTGGATACATCAATTATTTCCAGCTAGACGATTTTAGCTTCAATTAAGTATTACTGACTCCGTACAAAACTTACTTAGTACCTTCGCTAGTCGCGACTTCTCCGAATGTGGTAGAAAAACAAATACTTTTATAGCTTTGCCAATCGACACGAATTGCAGAGTAAAATGCGGAATACGATGAGATTATCATATTTAAATGCATATCAGCATACCAAAAACACTTCTGAGTTTTTGACTTGTGACAGATGTGAGTCAATGAGTTAGTTTCATACCTGTTTTTACCTAATTAATATTTAGGAAGTGGAATTTGATATGCCAAAAGGGAATATAAAATTCTGGTTTTTATTTTCGCTCAATCTGCATATCTCTATGTCACTGCCATCATCGTGTCGGTCTCATCCTCAACCCCAACCATATAGCATCATGAAAAAGTAGGTAAGCCATATTTGGCGTAAGCTAATACGTTAATTGCATATTCCTAAAGGATATTTTTTACAGAAATTTACGATACATTTAACTTTTATAGATATACCACGAGCACTAATACTGTTTTTGTGGTACACAGCGACAATAACAATCAAAACTTTATCGTGAATAATGTACTGAAGAATCAATGTCACACGAGGAGAAATAAATTGCATGCGTGTGCAACTTTCAATGCTACTGAATTATCGCAGAAACTCAGTTCAAGATCAGATATCGCTCAATAATAGAAACCCAAGGAAAAACCTTAAACTTTCGGCTAATTGTCGCCATAAACTGTAACTTTTTAATTGTAAAAGCTTGTCCATGTCATTAGAATCGAAGACTACCGATGTTGATGATGATGGCATGACATGACATGGTTAAGTTTGTGACAGAAGGAGAAACAACTAAGGAGAATCTGTTTACCCATAATTCCGTCTATTTTACTACTTCATGGAAGTTGAAAATGAAATCAGCAAGAATTTATATCGACAGCGTTATTTTTTTATTGACAAAATCTTCAAAAAAAAATGTCATTAAAATTATTATCTAGGGGATAAATGAGTAATTATGTTGTCAGTGTGGATTAGGGCCATTTAATTTTTTGCTCGTTAAATGTGATCTACCGCACGCTGTGATTGTTGTCGTAGTTGATGATTGCAAATTGCAGTGATGAGGATAAGTGGTGAATGCGACGTTCTGGGCCGTTAGCAAATCTCATTTTCTCTTCAAATCCTTTTATAAAAGGAATTAAGGAAGGAAAAGCCGCTGCATCACAATCACGAGACATGAGATCAAAAGTGTTATGATTATGATGAATGGATGGCTATAAGAAAAGGGCACGTTTTTCTTTGGTATCGATCCACAGAAATTATAGTTTAATTACAAATATGAGCTGTTTATCGGCTAAAATATTTCAACAAGTGGTGCATGTCAAATAGCAGGGTAAGATTGAAAGACTATCATTGCAGAAGTGCATACAGTTGGCTTTCATTGATGAAAAATAATAGCCCAATCCAAACGATATCCTATCCCATTAGAAACCTGATCTACAGCAGGTTCGACGAGTTTCCCAGATAAAAAGTGAATTTGTAAAGAATGAGGTGCATTTTACAGGAAAATTATTGCGGATGTTAAAAAGTCAATGGGACTGACACGCGTTTTGACTTCATCGGAGGGCTTAGTCTGTGTGATTGTAAATTGCTTGAGTGTGAATTGACTAGTAGAAAAAAGTATTTTCTTGGAGTACTCATGTACTCATCCAGGCAATTAGAGTTGAACTTTTGCCAGAACGGTTGAAGATTGCATAAGGAAGTAGCTATTCCGGCGGCTGGTAAAAGAAAAATGGTCATTTATTGCGGATGGTAGGCAGACATTGCTTCGTCAATTGCAGTTTATTAAATGGTGATCGTAATGCGTGTTGCATTTGCATAACAGAATTTGTCGGGGAACTTCGTAGAAACTATTTGATGTCATTGGGTGGAAGGGTCGCTTCAAACCAAAGTAATTTCGGTTTACTTCATTTGGGATAGGTAATTTTTACCGTTCTAATTTTTCGCAAAAAAATGTAATAGGGCACGTGGAGTGTCACAAACGGTAACCGACACGAATTCCGCCAATCCTTTTCAACGAAATTGGAAAGATAGACAGACCCAGAAGATTTTAATACAATTTCTGATGCAAACCTATTCCGCATTAGAAGATTGTTTAGATACATTACTGGAATAATTTTAACGTTAAACTAAATTCAATTCCACAATTACAGCTCCGATATATCAGAAGATTAGTTAAATTAAGAAGCTTGACGCAACTTCAGTTTAAATTTGAGTGGACAAGTAATTGATGAAAGCATGTGTTCTATTCTGTCCCACTTTCCAAGCATTTTTAGTTTCTTCTGATGAAAGCTGTTAGAAATTAGCGCAATAAATAAGGGGCCGTAATAGGCCGGGCCACAAAGTTCATTCAAAGTCAATAATGATGACAAACCATCCAATAAAATACTGGCATTGCCATATTCATTTTTCCCCGCTAAGGTCACACGAAAATATCTTTCCGTGGAGTGTTGATAAAATCTGTTGAAGCCATATAAAAATCAATCTAAAAATGTCTTTAATTACCAACAACAGAGTGTCTATATTTTAAAAATAGATGTAAAGATAATTAATTTATCCTTTGTGAGTAAATTGCCGCCTTGTCACCTTTCTTACTTAAGTAAAATGAGTTGAACTATATTTAACAGTAACGATAAATAATTCATGGTCGCATCACAAACGTTATCAGATCACTTACACTGCCACGAACTAATTATATTTCGCTCGTCATCATTAGAGTCCATTTATTAAACAGCTCATGCCATAATCAACAGACAAGCTTATTTTTTTTCATTTGTTTTGGATGTGTATGCGTGAACCCTGTAACAAGTTCATTTACTCCAAGTTTACTCCATTCGCCGAGGCAAAAATTAATAGGATAGCTTGATTACTGATTAGGATGTTGATCTAATTAAACCAATCTGACAAACCAAACCAATTTCCCATAATTTTTTACTTGATAAATATAAATGCTACCTATAGTCCCCTGTTGCATATGTTTTTGAGATTTGTCCAACTGATAAGTGCACACTAACCTCGCTTGATTAAAGACAATTTGATCTTAATCTATTAAAATTATTGTGACTTTCGGTTAGCAAATAAGTTTCAATGGCAAACCAGAAACAAAAAAAAATGTTACAATTATTTATAAATTACTTTATCGGTGAGGGCGATCGGGATTTTGTTTTGCTCAACCTCATTTCATTTTAGTAATTTCGTTTCGCAATTATTTCTGGCTAGTCAGTAAGAGTACCTACTCACGATTTGTCAGTATTCCATATTCATAAACTTTTAATGACGATGACTTTGGTTGGGATTCGCACAATTTTCCTCTACGAAGCAAACTTCTGGGATTTTTAAAAGATGACGTGACGTAAGTCACCCTTCAGCTTGACCTTATATAACGATTTTAGTTATCCTGTTTAGATTTGGGTTGGAATGGGAAGCAACACTTGTGTCACATCCGGTCGTCCAAGAAATTCCCAAGTCAGTGTAAAGATACCTAGCGCAAATAGAATGATGATGATGAGATGACTAATTGCATCTTTTAGAACCTGGTGGATCGGTCGATAGTTATAAAGTTCACACACGTTTCATCTTAAGTGATGATCTTCTCCCATCCAATGTACCATAATATATCTTAGCAAACATGCAAAACCCATGACTCATCTTTCTATAATTCAGTATTAATCGGTCAATATTCATTATCATATTCATTATGAACGAAATACCTACCCAGTCCAAATCAAACTGAGATTGACATGGATTTTGCATTTCTAATTGCACGATATCTTTGTAATACATGGCTCATCATCATCACCGTTATCATGATCATGAATATGAATGAAAATGAGTACAAGTGATTCTTTCTGAGAGATGAGAGCAAATCCGGCAATCCCTTCCAATGCAACGTGCACATCTCAAGAAGACGAATCAGTAGCGAGGTAGCTCGGTTGGGGATTTCCAATCTTAACTTTCTATGCAAAACGTTGAGGCGATAGTTGAGCCTCATGAGAGTCATGAGCTATGATTCAATGTTTATACATATATTAGACTGTTTAGAAACAAGCTATTGACTACATTAATAAATTATTGATCTGGCCATCTCAACGTTGTGACAAGATTGACAAGTGTTTCAAGTGTACTATGAGTACATTCAAACTTATGAGTAGTTTTGAGTACATGCTATTGACCTGAACTTCATTCTTTATCACTCAAGCGCAGCCCTAGCAAATGTACAGGCACAAGCGTTGGAGCGTTACTGGTGCAGTGCACACTGCAAATAATGCAACTAACCAACCGCCTTCATTTAAGTCGTCATTAGCCAACTTCACAATCATCATCATCGCCATCATTATGTTTGGTAGAAAGAGCAGAAACTTTATTAAGACAATATTAAAGTCTTGTTGGATTATTTATTTTGATTTGTGACAAATAAATTACAAGGACTTCAATTGGCTTGTTGGAAGAGTGATCTAGTTCATTCATAACTATCCTCAAATCCTCATTGTAGTCACCCGCCCACCTTCTAAAAAAATGCTTAAAATTCCCTTTCTTTTCTTCAAATGTCACTAATTTCTTGTAGGCTCACCGAATGACATTAATATTTACAGCATTACATCTAGCAAATAGAACCGAAAGCTTTAAAATAATTTTGGGCACAGGTGTGTTCTGTACAATCTCAATCATGCATCCACCCATTTCATGTATCCATCCCTTAACTTTAGGATTAGGCTGGCCGATATCCATAAACTATTAACTTAAAAATTTCGAAATTTCCTCCTTGTTTTTCACTCTACTTCATATATTTTCATCCCTTTCTCAACTTTTTCTTAGACAATGAGGGTAATTCATCTAAAACAATTTTTCATCTCGAGGCTATCTTCCCTAATTTTTTGCAATTTTCAACATTTATCTCAAAATCTTACGTAATGTAAGTATCTGTAATACACACAAGAATAAATGTTTTGAATTGAGGATGACCACGCATCAATTTTTTTCCATCGTCGTGTGTACAAAAAAATACCACAGGATGATGAATATGCGATGATACAAAAATATAGAAACCGATGTGATGTGATGATGATGAGAGCTACAACCGAAATGATTTATATTCTACTCGTTTGATTTATAAGCAATGATGATGATGCTTAACTTTTTATTCAGTGAAGATAAAAGCCATCGTTTATTCTGCGAATGGGATGGATTCAAATTCAATTGAAACACATTAATTTTTTCACCCGCGGTCCTCTGCCAAACTGTCATTTATATTAAGTCTGATATAAAAGGGGTAAAAAAAATAAATAATAAAAATGAGCCATGTTTTGTTGTCTCAACCCGTCATCATCATCATCATTCTTAATATCAGTCTTCTCATCAATCCCAAATTCTTTCCTTTGTCACGTTTTCTTGCGTTGTTGGAGTGACTCGCGTTGGAATTTGGAATGCGTAAGAACAAGATTGAAAATCGAAGCACAGAGTAATTTACACCTTCTTTACACGAAGGGAAATTTTCAACGAGAGTGTTAGATAAAAAAATTGAGGATGGTGGTGGTAGTGATGATGATTACGGTGATGTTAACCATTATACGCAATTTCTTATCATCACGTTGTGCTTATCATCCTTACTATAAAGCTAGTTATAAGGGGTAGTAGTTAAGTTATACGGGGATTTTATATAGGTACTTGGGTGCGCATACCTTCATGAAGGGACTCTCATGTAGACTTAAGGCTACTCAATTATGGGAACTTTTGCAAGAAAAATTCCACAATCCACGATTTTTTTTCACCTGAGGGGGAGGCTTCTTCACAAACGAGATTGAAAGTAAAGTGCTGTTTTAAGCAGAAAATATTTGTCTGGGATTTTCAATCATGATGGGATGGGATAGAAAGGAGGCCGCATTTATTCATGAAGATGGATGAGTCCTCTTCGTCATTCATAACTTTGGTATCAGCTATTACGCAATAATAAAAATATTTTTTTTGTTCTACAAAATAATTTTTAATGGACTCGCACTCTCATTAGGCGGGGGTACGCAGGACTATATGCATTAAAGCCTGTTATCTACTTAAGTGACCGACACCTTCAAATTGGAATAAGCCTATATTGGAGAATTATGTATCTTTTTTATTGTTAAAGTACATAACACTTAAAAATTCCATTTCAGATGGGCAGATTGTGTTTGAACTCTATTAAGCCTAGTGAACAATGAACAGATTCTTTCCCTCCTTCGCTCGAGTATAATGGCTGGGGATGAACAATAAGACTTTGGCTTCATATAAAGTTATGATGTGATAAATAAATTGATCATAATTAATAGAATAACGTAGCTGAAAGCAAAACTACCGAATGATAGAAATGATACATGTCATTTGACAAAAAATAAAAGTTTAAAATGGCAAAAAGTCGAATATTAAAACTTTA
>JAQGAG010000866.1:0-12394 GCA_034696835.1 Lepidocyrtus lignorum
GTTGTCATATTTGGTGTTCTATATATTAAGTGAACTCGACACATTTTGTTGATGATGACCTTCGTCACCTTACATTTCTGTCTTGATTTGTTATTCGTTGATAAAGATGAAATATGTATGGCTATATTTTTTATTGCGTTTCTTTATCTTATTTGATTAAACTCATTAAACTGCATACACAATGTGAACGTCTGTGTCATAGTCATTCATGTGTCATGTCTCATACCCGTAGCCGTAAGTGTCAACGATTCTTTATTACCACCAAAGTTTTATCTTTCCACTTTTTGCACATTTCGTAGGAACTCTCGTACGTATTCTTCCGACTCATACCGAGGATGTTGTTGATATTCTCTGACCCGGGTTCACCCTTTTGAATCAGCGAGTTTATTTCCTTTCCATGCACATTGGTCTGGGCCGCAGCTGTAAACAGCACTGCATTGACTGCAGGAAGCAGGAGTAACAGTATCCATAAGAACTTAACTCCTACCGAGTTTGTTAGGAATCTTAATGAATTTGGAAAGAGATTCATTGAGTTGCATATTTTACAAAGACATTTCGCTTCCAATTCGAATACAAGGCAAAAACAAGTCATTATGTAATCTTCTACTTCATTTTATTAAACCTGTCCAAATTTTTAGTGTTCCAAAGTTGTGTAGTCTAGTTTAAGCTAAAACGTCATACTGCCAGAGCAAATTCATGTTCATTATCATCGCATGGAAAACACGAGCACCTACATCGTTGTAATGTTTGTATGATGATGAATGAAGATTGACAACCAAGAGCTCGTCGCCCGTGCTGCTTATCATCGTCGAGCTTTCCTGATAAGATAATGCTTGTAATAGGAAAACAACAGAGAAACTCCGTAATACCCAGTAAGTCCAGTTGGAAAAGACAAAATTATTAGGGTGCGCATAAATCATATCATAATACTTGCTTTAAAAACATTAACTCGACGAGTTCGTACAATAATAAAATCTTTTTTCTCGGCTCAATTTTTAAGGAGGAATAGACAGTAAAGCTCGCAATCCACACGTTCCTTCAAATTAATTTCTATACGAATGGCTAAGTTTGATCCAACCAGGTAAATTAAAACAATTGAGAATTTAAGGTGGCGGAAAGCTAAAGTTCTAAAAAGTCTCGTACTTGTTTATCCAAAGATTTATTAAAAATGTTTTAGCTCGGGGGAAAATGCATCGAAAAAAGATGAAGCGGAAACCAGAAGGCATCCCGTTGATAGGGCAAACTGGCTCTCCTTCGCAACCTTCTTTTGGATGGGTCGCTTAATGAACCTAGCCTACAGACAAGGTCTAACGGACACAGACGTACCGGATATACCGGAGAAAGAAAGTTGCAGAAGGAATACGGACGTACTGGAACAATTATGGGCACGTGAAATAGCTTTTGCTGGATCGGGAGGTAGGTCTCGTCCCAGCTTTGCAAAGGTGGCTTGGAAATTTTCCCGCGGCAGAGTCCTTATCACGACAGCTTTTTACTTGACAAGTTTAATCTTGGGATTCATTACTCCGGTAAAAAAAAGACCGAACTATAATTCGTCCTAACCCTTCACGGGACGAAAAAGGCTGGATGGTAATTGTTAATTTGATTTTTTATCCCTTTTTTAGACAATTGTAATGAAGAAAGTGATATCATTTACAACGGTCAATGAGCTTCACATGTACGATATGCTGAAATGGTTCTCGTTACTTCTAATTTGCGAAATGGGAAGAGTGGTTTTTCTTACTTTAACTTGGGCAATGAGTTACAGGTATGAGAAATGTTTCGGTGTTTACTATTCAGTGTCAAGTAAGCTGTCACATAGGTTGAATATTGCTTTAATTTTTTCATATCAGAACTGCATTGCGACTTAAAACGGCCAGTATGGGGTTAGTTTACAGAAAATTGCTAAGAATAGGCAATCTAAATGATCGAGTATCTTCCAAGGTCAGCTAATTTTTCGTAGTTTCTTGCAACTTTTATATTTTACGTACCTATGTACCTATGTGTACATATATCTTTTTGAGTATGGATTTTAATGAACGGTCAATGTTTTCATGACTCTCTCAGCTACTAAATGTGATATCCGGAGACTGCGCTAAGTTAAGTGAAGTGATTCTTTCCGGCCAAGTTGCCATCGGGGGTCCAATCGTCTTGCTAATGTCTGCAGTCTACCTTTGGCATGAGTTGGGGTGGCTGCCATTGCTAGGACTGGCGACATTTGTCGTGGCTTATCCATTGCAGGTAACCGGACTTATTCTACATTCCAATATTTCCAATACGTAACGTTTGCCATTTTTGCATTTACTGATGATATGCATTTTTGAGGTTAACAGTATTACCTCGCCAAGGGAAGTGGGTCAATGAAGCGAAAGGCAGTCAGAGTTAAAGATGAACGAGTTTCCTTGATCTCTCAAGTCATTCAGTATTTCAAATTTTTAAAGATGTTCTGTTGGGAAACGTACCTGTTTAATACTATCAGTGGTAAGCCTACGTTAAATCCGGTTTATAAGTACAATCACAAGTTATGCATTGGATTTAGATTCAAAGAGAGTGTTTAAATATGAATTTGCAGATGTTCGAGAAAAAGAGCGAAATTATATCGTTAAAAGTCAACTTCTGCAGAGTTTAGGATTGGTCCTTGGTCCCTCTCTTCCACATATTGCTGCAATCACAACCTTCGTTATTTACGTTTCCTCCGGTAGCGTTCTTCTACCTGAACAGGTAAGCCTTTGTTGTTTATGCTTTATACACCGTTTATGCTACATGAGTCGCAAAACCTTTAAATTAATTGGGATCAATATTATCGCAGTCCTGTATTTAAGTGATTCCGTCTGGGGTTTTATGTAATTTGGACTATCGGACTATTTTTATGCTTGTCTTTGGGCTTTTATCTGACTAATCTTTTCTGCTATACTTGCTTTCTTAAAAAGGCCTTTAGCATTATTACTGTTTACGGAGGAAGGGTCCGTCCTACATTCGCTCGAATGCGGGCCGGTTTCCGAGCTTGGTTTGACTCTGGCATTGCTGTTTCAAGAATTCAGGTGAATTGTTCAAAAATAATGTGATATTCTATGCTTGCTTTCTCTGTGATAATCTGTACAGTTTACTCGTCTACCTTGATCCGTTTCATTCTTGGCTGTGTTTGTACTTTAACTGGGGCGTTTTCACTTTTATAAAATCCTCCGAATGCGATAACCTGGCTCTTTATCAAAGCAAAGCATGTATTTTACTCTATATCTTTATGGGGCAATAGGGATAACTCTTTATGAATGGAAGATGAAGTCTTTTGAACCGTAACTATCTGATTTTGTAATTTTTTGTCTAGGCGTTCACAGCCATTTTTATTTTTTCACTTCTTTTCTTCTCCATAAGAATGTTGAATCAACTCTATGAAAGTTTGTATTCCTTCAGGATTTGTTGTGAAAGGATGAAGGTATAGTAAACTTTGCAGAGGAAGTGCTCTTAAACTGGCATTTTATTATTAGTCATATTTATCCTTCATACCAAAAACTCATGTAAAAATGATGAATGATGAATTTCTCAGAGCCTCCTCGTCACACCAGAAACGCAAGATCCAAACGGAAACACTAGCATTACGAATCATGCAGCGGTTGACGAAGCAATAATAATTGAGGACCTTCATTTGATACGACATGAACTATTCAACCCACGTGCTAGTACGAGGTCACTCGACAAACGGAGTAGGAAGGACAATAAAGGGAGCAAAACTAAAAACAGCATCGAGAAACTTCTTGGAGACAGTGGAAATAATACAATTTCTTTCCAACTTGGTCCCATCAACTTGAACATCAAGAAAGGAAGTCTGGTTGGAATTTGTGGATATATTGGAAGTGGTAATAAAGCGAATTGCTATAATCAGGATTAAGGGGAAAGTCAAAATTAACATGTCTTACATTACCCATATACTACATATTTTTATAGGGAAAACCACACTATTAGAAACGATAACCGGTTCAATGATCACCAATAAGGGGACGTTGAATTTTTTCGGCCGGACCGCATACGTCCCTCAACATCCTTGGCTGTTTAAAGGAACCATCAGAGAAAATATCATCTTTGGCGAGCCCTTCGACTCCGTCCGTTATTACAGCACAATTGAATCCTGCTGCTTGGTTAACGACTTTGCTGTTCTCCCAATTGGAGATTTAACTCGAGTGGATAACAATGCAATGAACTTATCTGGGGGCCAGCAGCAACGAATATCTTTAGCTAGAGCGTTGTACTACCCCTCAGGCGACATCTATTTATTAGATGATCCCCTTTCCGGTCTAGATAATCGGGTGGCAAAAACTGTTTTTGAGAATGCTATAATGAACAAGCTTCGTAATCAAAAGAAGACGGTTTTGTTTGTTTCGCATCAACTTCACTTTTTGAAGGATTGTGATGAAATTCTTGTCTTTTCGGATGGGAAAATTGTTCAACGAGGAAAGCATGATGAGCTAATGTCTGCGGAGGATTCCATTTACACAGGATTGTGGTCCACTTCTGCGAGTTTTTCCGGGAATAATGAACAAATACTGTAGGTCACTTTTAAGATTTATAAACCTAAATTATAGGTTTATCAATTTAAAGCTACGTTATTAATATTATTAAGTGCATTAGTAATTTTACCGATTCTATTTGTTTCTCATAGAATGGAAGATTCTCAGATGCTGGATATACAGCCCGAGGGTAGCACAATCATCTCCAATACGAAGAAATTGCAGTTAGGTATTTCACTTGATTGACTTGATCTAAAAAATTAAATTAAATCCCAATTTGAAAAAGTTTGTAAACTCGTAAGTAAACTACGCATATCTGACAGAAAATGTATGTATTTTAAATTAGAAAAGTCGCAAAAGGATATAGGCTCGGAAGTGTATTTACTCTACATCAAAAGTGCTGGCGGATGGCCAATCCTCTCTTTGGTGCTTGCAGCTTTTGCATTAAGCACTGCGTCAACGATGTTCAATTCCTGGTGGCTAAGATGGTGGTTTAAACCTGAGCACAAGTTTCTTGGTCCCCATGCCCCGGAAGATGAAACCGGAAGGGTGCCAAGGACAGAATATATCAGTCGGGAATCGGAAGATTTTACCTATAAACGCGATGTCTACGCTTGGATTATCAGTGCCATTGTTGTGACGAGCCTTTGTCGAACTATGCTGTACGTGTTGGTAAGTAGTAGACAGTTGTATTAGAATTTGCAATAATATATTTAGGTACACTTATGTTTGTACTGGAATTCGATACATTTGTTTGACGATTTAGGCAACTACAAAAGCTGCTAAGCACTTGCACCGGGGCATTCTAAGACAATTTTTCTGCAATAGAATGCGAACACTTGAAAAGATTGGGAGCGGTCAGATTTTTAATCTATTTGCTCGTGACATTGACGAAGGTTAGTAAAGCTTTGATTAAATCTTAATTGATCACTTAAGTTAAATGCTTGCAATGCAATCATAAAGTATGTTTTAATTGTTGATATTCCAGTTGACGGGAGCTTGCCAAACCAAATTGAAAACTTCCTGCAGAACATCTTTGTTGTGATTTCTATTCTTGGTTCTGTATCGTTCGTCTTCCCTCAGTTTCTAATTTTCGCTGTCATTCTGATTATTGTGTTGTCGTATTATCGGAAAATATACAAGTAAGCCAGCAATGAAATTAATATGGCATGGTTTATAATACGTTCATTTTTCAATAAAATTGACATGATATTCCATCTTTACAGTACAGCCATAAGAGATTTGAAGCGTATAGAAAGTCGTCGTCGATCCCCAATTTTTAATCGAATATCTGAAACGGTTAAAGGATTAGGGACAATTCGTGCCTTTAACAAGGAAAAACTCATGACGGAAGAGTGCGTGTGAATTCGTAAAAATTAAATAAAAATTAAAATCTGGGCAAATGTTTTTAATTAATTTCCTGTAATTCATTAATTGTTTAGATTTGAGCGATTAACGGATGCATCGTGTGCGGTCACCTATACATTTAACGCTTCCATAAGGTGGCTTGGCATTCGATTGGATTTGTTGGCAGGTAGCGAAAATAATAATGGTAGGACTGGTGGCACACGATTTAGAAACTCTAGGAAACTGATTATAATATATTTACAATAAAGTTTTGATGACTGCTGCGGTGACCGGGCTTATCTTCTTCTTCCACGGTACAATTACCCCCTCAGCCGCAGGACTTGCATTATCATATGCAGCCCAGCTTTCCGGCATCTTTCAACTGACAGTGCGGCTGGCCTCCGAGACAGAAGCTAAGTTCGTGTCTGTGGAAAGAATGCAAACATTTCTCAGCTACGATGTCGAAGACCTAGACGTTTCTCGTAGTCGAGCCAATAGTGGGGCCAATTCGTCTTCCCAAGCCCCATTCACCATTCCACGAGATATTCATCCTAATTGGCCCACCACGGGGCACGTAAAATTTGATGCTGTTACGATGTGCTATTCATCGAATGATCCACCTATTCTACGTGAAGTTTCGTTTGAGGTGCAAGCAGGCATGAATATCGGAATTATAGGGAGGACGGGTTCTGGAAAGAGTTCTATTGGCAATGCACTCTTCCGGCTGAATGAGTTGAAATCTGGACAAATACTAATCGATGGAGTGAACATCTCAACAATTCCACTGGCCAAGTTGAGAAATTCCATGTGCGTTATACCCCAGGATGCTGCCGTTTTTCAAAAAACCATCAGGTAGACATTTTTCATCACCTCAACAAGTAGACATTAATGTATTTTATTGAATGCTAATCTAGAATGCTTTTAAAAACAGATTTAATCTCGATGCTGGAAAACAATATACAGATGATGAGCTGTGGGCAGTATTGGAAAAGACTGGACTCAAATCATCCATCGAGTGTTTAGATAGCGAAGTTGGTCTCAGTCACGGTCAAAGACAGCTATTCTGCATTGCACGAGCACTTCTCCGTCAATCAAAGATCGTGTTTATTGATGAGGCCACGTCGAACATGGACACGGAGACGACAGCCATAGTGGAGAAATTGATTAATGACGAGTTTAAGTATTCAACCGTGTTCATTGTGGCGCACCGAACTTCCGCCCTGTCAAGCTGTGATAATATACTAATTATGGGTGATGGCGAGGTAAAATATATGAAATTCATTTCTATGTACATCTTATCTTCTACATTGACTGCTCTAGTATGACATGATAAAAGTATACCTAAACCTAATAATACTAAATTTTATACATAGGTTCGAGATTATGGTCCTGCAGATGTCCTTTCTAGGAAGCCTGAGTTTAGGCACAGTTTCGAAAAATTTGAGAGCGTTACTCTAGATTAAAACTTATAATTATACAAAACTGTGATATAAAATAATTCTTCAATATTTTACTGCAACGTGTCCATACGTCATGATGATGACATGACATGAATCTTGGCGCTTTCATTTAATGCAAAATAATAAAAATGAATAGGTACTTATAATTTTGTATAAATTCGAGTCTAACCGTTTATTCAATTTAGAATTCGTCACCATAATTAACAAATTAATAATTCAATAGTTATTTTTCATTTAGTTGGAGCAGTGTTTTCGCTGTTTATATTTTTTAAACTAGCCCCCTGTACGCTTACGTCATCGGTAGAACTACCTACGGTAAGCACTTTGATCTCTTGCGTCGATCCACTGCCAGCCCTTTTTGGTGGAGGCACGAAATCATAAGTGGACTCTGCAGGATCGAACCCCTCTCCATTGGGGAATTCCTCTTCAATGATTACTTGTGGGGTTTCGAATCGTTCCAGTAGTCTTGGGCCAGTCAACGCCATCAGGATACATCCTACAGGTGCTGTTATTAGAACTGCTAAAATTGCTGTGTTTACAACAAATGTGGCATTTATGATCAAAGATTTATCGGTAGCTTCAGCAACACGGGTTAGAACAAGTGGGGCTAGTGCAGCCTATAAATGAAACGTTTAATTCAAAATTAGTTCAAAACGTAATTGAAGACTCATCGTGAGTTTTTATTACGTAACGATTTTTATTTAAATTAAAAGTAACCTGGACTGTGGCTTTGGGGATCCAGGATAGCGCTATAAATAGGCGCTCCTTGGCATTGTATCCTGTTCCAAACGAAACAAGGAAGTAGGCTGCTGCAAGTCGTGCCTGAAATTAAAATCCAGCGTATTTAGCTTATGACGCATAACTGGAAGATTTTACTTTGTTGTTTGTTGCAAGCTTTACAAATAATGCTATGAAGATGACGCCAAATGTCTTTGCCAGAAGTTCGCCTTTGAATGAGTCGCCCCGAAAATCGATTTCCTTTCCGATCGTACCGAATATGAGAGGCACCCACAGTACCCATAGGTGGGCAAGCCATGCCTCAATTTTATGCATAGGTCGCTTCCAGTGGGGTTGAGATCTCCATCCAAATCCTGCAATGAAGCTTGTCACCAGGACCGAAATCGAGCCAGCACTGTTGTACCACGTATCGTCGTACGCCAATACAGAGACAAAGTTGAGCATGAGTAAGAGCACTAGTCTGTGCTGTGGCTTGTTTTTCTTAAAAAAAAATAATTTCGTAACAAATTTAGCCATCTCTTAAGATATATGTATTTGCTTTAACCGGGGAAAATTGGTAAATTAATATTACGCTTTTTCGGGGTGGGATAAAGTGAAGTAAAATTCCGAAGAACATCCCGTGCAACAACCCAATTGCAATTCCAATCCAGCCTCCAGCATATATTTTCCATTGTTCCATTTCTAAGCTCCAACAAACAAAAAATTATTTTTCAACTGTAAGGCGATGGGGGAATGTAAGAGTAGTGTATGAAAATATGCAATTACCTTTTTGTGGAACAGCCAAGCCTAGTGCAATCGTATAAATTGATATCGCCAACACATCATCAATACTTGAGGCAGCGATGAGCAATGTAGGGATCCCTTTCATCACTCCGTATCCGCCTCGTTTTAAGGACAGGGCACCAGGAACTACAACTGCGGGACTCACAGCCGCCAAAGCGAAACTGAAAACACGAATGTAGAAATATTTCATAAATTGAGTTGGTAGAAAGTTGACATTAGTTAAGTTTAATTAACCGCTTTGGTGTTATACATACCCTCCAACAAAACACATGGGCAAAGACATTTTCATTTTGTCTTCCACCATATGATTGAAGAAGAGATAATTGAGTGCAGAGCAAGTGCAAGCTTCCACAACACATGGACCGAAAGCCAGTAGTGGGACAATTCCCTTGAGTTTTTTCAGTTGTTTGGGGCTCAGCTCGATCCCAGCTCGGGTCAAAATGATCGCTAAGGCTATCATCCTGCAATAAATTTAAAATCAGGCAATATGACTGTAATGTACGCATGACTCAATTGAAAGTATTGATAGGAAAAGTTTTAATTATTAAAATACCGCGAATGCAAAATTACATAATTATAATCATTTTTCAGCAGATAAAGTATATCTTACCGTATGGGCTTCACCCAGGAATTGATGGTATGCTTGGCCATCTTCTCACAATCTAACATGTCCATGTCGGGGTATTGGGGCTTCATGTCAATCTCGAATCTTTCGCAATGTCGAAAGTCAAAGCCCTTCATCAGGTCAAACACGTTAATAGGCTTGACATTGTTGTATATGATCCCGAGAACAAGTGGTCCTAACAGCGCAGGGAAGTTTAGATACCGCTTCAAAAGGACACCAGTGAATAGTCCTGTGACTTCGACTACCATCAAAGCAAATAGTGGACCTTCCACCCACGCTGGATTACGATTTCTCTGAGCTTCATGTTTCAGATCTTTTGTCTCTGATATTGGCTTGAGAAGGTAGAAAAACAAGCCCCAGATAATGGTAAACATGAAGATGAATACCAGTATCCGTCCCATCGTCCCTCTGGGTGGACATTCGAAAAAATCGATTATTTGACGCCTCAATGAACCGCTGGACTCCGTGTTGTCCTCCTTTCTCACCAGACATTTGAAGCATTTACACCACTCTGGATAAAACCTGCAGAGTAGTTTAGAAGGATTTGGCAATCTTAACAAAGCTATTTTTAATATTTTGATGCCTATACAATGCAACGGTAAGAATAATTGTTTCCTCTTGTTTTTATTTTACGCTATAACGCTACTGCTTCTGCCGCCTAGGAGTAACGCATCCGGATCTTCTGGGTCGTCACCAGCCACCATTTCCAGGAGTCCAGGGCCCTGAGACAATTCTGATATTTTCCGATGCTTCTTCTTTTCTCCCGTGTGTGGCTGATCATGTTCATGTTCATGTTCAGACCTGGTATCCGCACTTCGTGCGGAGGACTTATTATCAATATGGTGTTCATGTTGACTCGGCTCGCCGCTTTGATCATGAGGCATAATTTTAGTTTCAGTGTTTGCGAAATGAGAAAAATTTGCTTGAGTTTGTTCAAGTTTTACTAGTCTAACTGATTACAATTACAAAATACGGGTTAGCGTATTTGATGGATGGATTTATGCAACTAAAATGATGCTTTTACTTTTGACTGCATTTAGATTAAATTGCGCGATATCGAATTCAGTAGCTGCCGCAACAAACAATAAAGAAACCATAACGTCCCATCCCAAGTCCCATGGCTACTTTTATATTTTACGCATTGCGTCCCTACGTGTTAGCCTGTGTAAGGAGTAAGGACAAGTTAAAGTCTTTGTTAAATTTTTTTTAAATGACCCGGTGTTGCTCTTCATATCCATGCTTTATGTAGCCGAAAAATTTCAATTACCTAAATCATTCATTCGTAAGTTCAACAGAATTACCGAGAAGTATAGGGCAGCTGCAGGACAATACAAAATCCTTTCGCTTAATTATGTATTTCAACTTAGCTGCACATGCAGCTTAGCTTATGTATTAAACTGTAGTATATTGTGCCTTCGCTTCGATGTCAAAATAAATCTTAAAAGTTCAAGGATGATAAATCTTATCAAGCAGCATGATTTAAATAGCCAGCTCAAATAAAGATGGTGATAATAAAGACGTGGTACATGGTGGAATTTTAACACGATCATTCACGTAAAGCAATGAATATTTTATTACCACTGCATAATGAACTGGCTTCTACATACGCAATAAATAGACCTAAAAACAGAAGTATCCGTTTCAAAAGTAATGCGCTCGTTGCTTGCTTGCCTTCATATCCTCGCTTCTCTTCAGTCTTACCTATTCTAATTGAATTACATCTTTTGTTGGTCTCTCTCGCCTGCTTTTAAACAGAATGTAATTAAGATGCATTGACGTATGATGTAGTTTTTCATTTTGTAGGCAGACTATTCATAACATCTTACAACAGTTGGATAATGAAGTTATCACGGCGAGGTGCTCATTGGAGTCGTGCAGGTTATTTAATGATACAAAAAAGTTTTACAAATAGTTTAATCGTGGGAAATATTTGACTTCTCAAAATCCTAAATTGATTTTCCCCGATATTTTTGTGAAGGATTACGATTTGTAAAAGCTCAGTTCCCAATTCCCAACCAAACTGCAGAATAATGAGATTTGGTTTAGTCTTCTCCTTCGCAGTGGTCCTTGCGATTGTATTATATTCCAGCACATTATCTATGGGCTATAAACCAGTCGTAATAATTCATGGAATATCTGATAAGCCAAACAGCCTGAATATACTCATGGACAGGATTGCAGAGGTAAATATCAGATCTAGTGGCATAATATGTCTCATACATTATTCATGTCATTTTGTCCACATAATTTTCCCCCTCGACTGGTTCGATTGATCTGTGGTTGTATTTCAAATTACCTCTTTGTACACCCCGATTTCTAGAAACATCGCGGAACAAATGTCACAATCATCGACAAATTGCATGGCTGGAGAAGCGCAATGCCACTTTGGTATCAAGTGAAAGCATTCAAGCGAATTCTTGAGCCGATCATGGAAGAAAACCCTGAAGGAATTAACGTCATTGGTAAGAACAACAATTTAGATAAAAACATTTCTTAAAAGATTATGAATTCCGGCCATTGAATAAACAGTAACATCACATTCAACTTCTGCAACGAAGATTCCCAACCATTATGACCGGCTGCGAAAACTTTGGGGCTACCTGAGATTTCGTATATTTATTCGTGTTTTAGTAAAGTCACCAAGCTGTTTCTTTCTCTAATACCAGGTTATTCTCAAGGAGGTCTTGTAGCCAGAGCCCTAGTCCAGTCCAGTAATAAGCACAATGTTCGCACTTTCGTTTCATTGAGCTCTCCACAAGGGGGTCAATATGGGGGTATGTAGAACTACTGTGCTTTTTATAATGAATAAACTATATTTTTGCGGTGCAAATAGATTTGAGTTCGATGAGCAAATGTCGTGCCACCTTCGGTACTTATTTTTTTTATGCAGACGACTTTCTCCGCATCTACTTCCCCGGTTACGTGAAGGAAACCGCCTGGCG
>JAQGAG010000867.1:0-12385 GCA_034696835.1 Lepidocyrtus lignorum
TCCATTGTTGATGTATTCACATTTTTGTCCCTAATAATTTGTATAAGTTTTAACGTATGACATTCCAATCCATTGTATTATTTTCTATAAATACCGTAGTCCGTAAATGAGATCGTTGTGATCATTTTTACCCTTGGCTCTGATATGCATAATGCTGGTCAGACATCTCATTTTAATTTCAAGTTTCAATTCCGAGTCATTTTCTTTTTTAAATAAATATTTGACATAAATTGACATTCCTTAAGAAACCTTTCGAGTCTAAATATCCATAATATTGATTTCATTTGCAATTGTTGATATTCGATTCTCATCCAAAAACATCATCAGTTCACTCATCTCCAAAAGTTAGTGTGCAGTAGTAACCCATGAAGTTCGAGCACCCGGACCTAATCTCATTCTGTCACTTCAAGGCGTAACCTGCGCAGGGTGGATCACCCCCAACTGGCACCTGGACTTTAACTACTCTCATCCAGCAAACATACGCATCCAGCCTACCGTCTCCAAATCATAACCTCATCCGTGCAAATAACGTACCACTCCTCTTCAAATATTATGTATTATTATACTATAAAACAAATAATTTACAGGTACGTCATTGTAATTACAATCATTTTATTTTGTGTAAGTTTTATTTCGTTGAGTTGAATATTGTTTTCTTCACAAGAAACAATGAAAAACTCATGTTCTACCGACAACAGGAAACGAAATTTGTTGATGGGGCAATGGAAGTGGGAACTTGTGAACATTTGTTTTTATATTTAGATGAAGTTAAAATATAAAACGCATGTAGATGTATATTAAATTCAATTTCTTATATTCCCTTTCTTCCCATTCTAACCATCAAATACTTATATGTACTCTTTACGCTCGAGAGAATTTTGTTTGTTCGACGATTTTGACAATGGTATATAACAATGGGATATATTCCAAATAATATATAAAATAGAATAGGTAATCTAAAACCATTATCATCTCAGTGTAAGTTTTATCGTCTTCACTTTATACATTTTAATTGGATAAACGTCCGTTCTGTGCATTCACATTCAAATTATTATATGGGATTATAACTTACATGTTTATGTTGAAGTTTCCATTTACTTTACCCTGTTTAGTCAACAAGTTTACCTTTTACCTAAATACACGGCGACTGACAGGAAAACAAGTTTTAAATTTCCCTAAAGTCATTTTAGACTGTTTTGGAAAACATAACAAAATGTTGTACTTTTTTTTACGGAAGTGATATGCATATCCTTTTATACTCCATATAAGCAAAAATAGAAGTAATAAATTCTCTGGTAGTATGTATATCAATGTCTGCAAGCATAGTGGTACTGAGAGGAAACAAAAAAAAATCCAGACAGGAGTGAATCCAGGCTGCTTGCAAGACGTCTTATAGAGATTTGTAGGAAAATGCTTCCCATATAACTTTTGAAAACTTGATAATGATGATTGGAACAGTGAAAAGAGGAAACAATAACAATAGGGATGAGGACGACAACTTTCCAACTTCTTCTCATTTTTATCATATTTGTGAAGAAAGAAAAACAAGTCATCCGTTTAATTAACTAGTGGCGAAAGGTTTATGGATGTTGAGCTACCGGTTAACGCTTTGTCTGTGTTTGTATGTTTTTTTTTGTAGTGGTAAATAAACACATGAAATAATTTGCATACGAAGATGTCATATCAATGTAAACTTTTTCAATCTATACTTCTAACCAAATTCAATAATTTAAACAGACACACAAAATGTTTCTCTTTGCATGCATTTTTATTATTATGGGAAATGGATTGTTGGATTTGCTCCAGAATTATAAGAGATGGGTTAATTAATTTGTAATTTATCTTAACATTCTGTTAATCGTACGTTTAGTTCATCAATTGCAAAAGCACACTTGAAATTTCGAAGACTTGTTTGTGAATGTATTAAATGTATTTTCATCCCAGTTTAAATTCAATCAGTTTAACCGGAAACGGAGAAGGTATTTTGTAATGGGAAATAAGTAAAGTAATAACAAACAAGAAATGAAGCTCATAGCATCCACAAACCGTTACTCTTGAACTGATGATGATGACTGATTTGGAGTGGTACGTTATTCGCTTTAATGAGGACATGAATTGGAAACGGTAGGCTGGTTGCTTATATTTGAAGAATGAGAGAAGTTTAGGTACAGGTGCCATAGAACTTCATAGGTTACTGCAAACTAACTTATGGAGATAGACTTACGAGTTTTTTTTTTGTTTTTATTAGAATCAAATATCAACAATTTCAAACAAAGCAACGTGGATATTTAGACTCAAAATGCTTCTAAAAAATTCTTGTCCTAAGACATATTACGTATGACAACTGCTTCGGATTTAGTGATACAAAAGGGGTCACAACAGGTCAGGTCAAATTTAGATTTGCGATAACTTTTGAATGTGTTGACCGATTTCGCTGGAAATTTTGAACTTTGGTGTATTGTACATCTATTGCATAAGTTAAGGAGGGTCAAAGGTCACTCAATGTGTGCATAGCATGTTGATAGAGGGACTTTTCGTTTATTTTAAGTAGCGTTTTTCTCTCTTCGTTTATGCATCATCTTATATCATCGCATATCAAGCAAATGTCAAAGGGAACGCTCATCAAAAAATGAGAAATACTATTAATTGATCGCTAACAAAAAAACGCGAATAAATATTTAAATTGTTGCCATTGTCACATTGTATAATTTATTTTTGCTAATTATGTTGCATTATTGGAAGCAAAAAAAAATATAGTTTATTATTCTTGCTAGATTGCCAGTGTCTTTAAAAACCACATTTAAGTTTCCACTCCACACTAAATTCAAAAAAAAAATACTAGAGAGCACATCATCAGTTATGCCTATTTAGGCTTTCGATTTTTTTTATATTTGCGACTATCCCATAGTTTTTTTAATTCAATTAAATAATTCATCCTTGACCACCACATCTGCCTTTTTTTATTTATCGAAATGGACACCGCAACAAGTCGTCCCCCCACAAATCCCACAACTTCTACTACTACCAGTCAAGAAAGCCAAAAACATACTTTAATGCAGCAAAGTAAAACCATCACCGCAACTACCACCACCATTTCCAACAATACTGGCTTGATGAAAAGTCCTTTTAGCCAGACTGTATTGGCTGACGCTTTGGATTTGGACAATAGACGTATTGCCATGGACGTCGGTTTGAGCCCAAATGTTATTCCACTTTCATCATCATCATCATGGAGGGGATACAGCAAGAAGGATAATATTACGGATGACTCTGTATATGATGATCATGATGATGATGATGATGATGATGATGATGATGATGATGATCTTTTGCAATCATCTTTGGATAAAGTTCCGTCTGGGATAGGAGCCCTCTATTACCATCTCCATGTGGAGCCTGAGAAGGTTATGAACCAAGCCTGGCGTGTCACAAAACAGCTTTTGGCAAACAACCCCTTTGCTAGAAAAATGTTAGGAGAAACAACATTCACTGTTCATGACATAATGATGATACTCATGCAAGAAGAAGATGGGGCTCCTCAACAATAATGTCCAAAAAAAAACAAAGAAGAAGAATGAAGGTGGTGATGACTAGATGAACAAGATCATGAATAATGGACATTACATAACACACGATGATGCTTCACTTGCTTAATAATTATAATAATCCAGTGGAATTTCATTTTAATAAACGCTTGCCATGCTAATTGAATTTGTTTTAATTAATCGTTATAAACACAGGTGAATAAACCTTTTTAAAAGGAATTTTAGTACATGATAATTTCAAGTATTTCTTTCTTCTATTGTTGTTCTGTAAAATGTATCCAAAATTATTTTTAAAATACAATACAGTTTAGTAGACAGATGGGGACCGAAATCAAGTTTCAAGTCTCAATTCCTTCAATTTCATGACCAAAATTAGTTCAGTAGTTTTTGTTTTGCCATGATTTGAATAATTTCACAAGCCGCAATTCATAAGGAAAGTTCAGTAATCATTGCATATTTATAGTACCTCATTCACAGTTACAGTATTCTAGGTACTGAACGATAGTAACGATACAAACGTTTTGGTTCATTCCTTCTATGGCGAAATGGAAGTGATGCTGGCTTTGTCCAGCGTAAGAAAGAAGAGGAAGCAAGCTCAGAGAGATTTTAAGGCTTATATGACACATGGGTCGAATGGGGTCACACTGTTTGCGAGAACTTTTTAACGCGTCGACCGACTTCTTTCAAATTTTTAACGTTGGTCTGTAGTTTGTATCTATCTAATATGCAAAGATGTGTCAAAGGTCACTCTCTATGTGCATAGCTTTTTGACATTGAGACTTTTTGTATATATTGTATTTTAATTCGTATGGATATTCCCTGTTAGATGATGGAGTTTTCATACAACTTTCACAATAATTAAATGACTTTGAATAAAACAATAATGTAACTTTTTCTTTAACAAAAATCTAAAAAATATTCCATACATCCATAGCTGGCTTTCGACATGCACTGACAGTATCGACCATTACATCAGAACATCCATCCACGTAACTTGCATCCCGTTTACTTTACAGTTTGTAGAGTTTTTAGAGTATTTGTCAATTTATTATATTAAATTAAAGATACAGAGTTCGCACTTCATTCCCCATTGAAAGGATACATAAGATTTGCTTCTTAGCATTGGTCATTTCATAATATCTCTTCATTTGATTTTGTGTGTGTGTGTCTGTGATTTGTACTGTATCCACATTCATCATCAATATCATCATCATATTGTTATGTCAGCTCATTTGTAAGTTGTATAGCATACCAATCGAGACATGGAACCTAAGTATAAACTGAACTTTTATTTCATAAAATATAATTTATATCAACGTCTGTGTCATGCTGCTCGCATTTGGAATTATATTTTCCTATTGCAAATTTTGTTTTGCTGATGGTTTTTTTTATATGTGTCACATTGACTCCAAAGGTTCTACATTGTGATAAGCTTCAGTTTGGGTACAACAACAGTAGCAATGAAGGAACATGAACATTGCGTTGTATAAAATTTTGGTTCCATAAATTAAATTTAGGTCAGGTGCCCTATTGATATTTTTAATTGATATTTGTATTGAATGGAAAAGAATATACAAAACAAACAGTAGTTGAGTATAACTCACGAACTATTATTAAACACGACATATTTCAAACCAGTTAAATATTGTAGAACAAGCTTTTTTTATGCATCTAAATGCTTGATATTTAACAAAGAATTCTTGTTCATTTTACAAAACAATTACAAAACATTTAATTTACCGTCAAAATAGATTGCATGTACTAACACAGATTCGAACTCGATATATATCACATTTGTCGTTCCATCTTTGTTGGTCGTTACATAGAAATAAGCTACATATATGAATAGTGTTTCATCTATCTACACCAGTGCCACAAGCGGTGTGTATAATGGGAAGCGATAGAAAATATTAGTAGAAATACCTATACAAAACCTGCTTTTGCCACTGCTACGGCTACATGATATACACCACGAATTTTAAAATTCAGTTGTAGAGTTGAAAGTAGAGTTGCTCTTAGCATCGCGACGATCGACTTCAGGCTACATGACAAACCCCATAAGCCAAATTTAGGATTCAGTAGTAAGTATTGTGAATGATAAGTCGCATGATTGTCCATGCTAACTATTAGTATGAAGGAAATTTTTTGTTAGATAATACTATTATTATTGATATGACATGGGCTGCCGAATTTCTGATATGACTTGTTTAAAAAAAAAGCTAAATATACTGTTATATTTAATCGCTTAATGTCCATCAAAAAGATCTATTATTTTACGAATCATTAAGAAATAGCAATTTGAAAACTTAAAGTCCGACAAGTTACTCATATCGTATAGGTTTTTAGTGGAGACAATAAAATTTAACCAAACAGATTATATACGAAAAAGTATCGTTTTTTTTTAAATGAAGTTTTGAACAAATAATATTTGTGAAGTACAAATCTCCAATAAAAACGCGAGCTGTGTGATTAACAAATAATTTTTACGCTTAAAGTTACCGTTCCTCTCCCCCTAAAACTAATAATTGTATGGGTATTGTACACATTCCTAATTCTTGTACTGATGCTAATTCAATCATCCAAGTTTTGTGTGGTCAGTACTGTCAGTAGTGCTCGCCAAGATTTAAAAAAGAAAATCAAAAAAATCGAATCTCGTTTAATAATTAACGGTAAAGAATCATACTTATCGACTACTTCTCGTCACATGAGCTACACAAATCATGTAACCCCTAAATAGTGTAAAGTGTGTATAGTGAGGGTTGTAAGTATATTTATTACCTATTATCCATTTATTTTGCTATTGTGGACTTGATTGGACGTTAGAAAAAAGTTTAGATTGTATTTCATAGCTTGTGCCAATAGTAGATATTAAATACAGATTCGGATTCATCATGTGTTATCAACAAAAAAATCAATATTAAAAATCCATAGTCCAAGCAGTAAGTCTACCACGCAATTCAAAAACAGAAGAAACAATATAACAATTATTATTTGCTTAAATTATATAATTATTTAATTATTATATAATTTACTATTACTCAAATATTTCCATGTGTAAAATTAAGTTGTAAAAAGCATATTGATTTACCACACCTCTACATGAGAGCTTGTTTCAGAGTTTCTTTTTATTGACTACAGGCAAGGAGAAAGCCCATTGAACCTCTCTGGTTGTTGATTACTGGAAAGAAATAACAAATTGTACAACCTTTATTAACTGGTGTGCAAAAGTGACACTGTATCATTACAAATGTCATCTACATACGTCTATTATCTCAAGAAATAAATAGGTTCTGTAATTATATGCTTATATTGAGGTTAGCGATATGGTCACATGATGTACTTGTAAAGTTTTTGAAGTATAACAATACATAATTTTTAAATATTTGTTTAAAAAAATCGAATTATTTAACACAAAATTTATTAATGGATTTTTTTAGTTACGATTTTACTGTGAGTCTGATGATTGTACATATACCACTGCAATTAGCAATCAAAATTTGTTGTTTTGATACTCCATTTTGGTATGTCATGTTATTTGAAAAACAAAATTGAAGACCAACTTTACCTTTGTTGAATCTACTGTAGTAAACGAGTTAGTTATATAACTCAAGAAAAAAAAATAAGCAATACGGATCTTGCTTTTTCCTGTTTTTACCCTCGTGTCAAATTTGAATAAAATCGGTTTACGCGTTTAGACGCTATAGAGCGCGGACGGACATACAGAGGGACGAAGAGACAGACAGGCATACTTGCAAGTATATAATAAAAGACTTAACTACTCATATTAACGTCGGACCTCTTGGCTCTCGCCTGCCATGATGTTGTGACCATTTTCATCTGCTCATGCGACTTTGAAAACGATTTGAGATTCTTGTTGTTTCAAATGTAAACCTAATGGAAAAGGATTTTGAAAGGTTTTATTTTGTCGAAGATGAATGGAAGCAAAATACAAAACGATAAATTTTGAAGATGGCAAATGTCTATTATGTTGTATCGAACTGATGCAAGAATTAAATTAGTTAATGCAACCTTTCCAATATATCCAAAAGTATTGTTTGTTAGCTCAGTGCGCTCCAATTTATAAGAGTATCATTTGCTAAATAGCACTCCACGGTTTCACATATATATGGAATTTGCTGTTTATTCATGGATAGCAGTACATATTAGCGATTAGTCTACTAGTATAAAAGTAACCCTTTGCTATCTTAGTTTGTGGAAAATTCCATCGTAGGGGCAAAAGAAACTGGTTTATATAAATTTTAAAGTTAAATGTCAATGTGCAACATATAGATATCGCACTACAATAGACCACAGACCCTTTCCTATCATTTGCCAATCATTTGCTAATTAGTTGTCAATCATTCACCAAAATCAGTAAAATATATATTTTCTAATATTGTAAAAAATATTTTTTTCAATGATATTTATACTTCATAGTCATTGTGGCACCTGGCCCAAAAGTCACGAACAATGGGGACCAAAAAAAACTTACACATCGTTACACAAAACAAATAATTGTAATTGCTTATTAACATGAATTTGAAAGTTGGTAAGCGGTAAGTCCTCATAAGAAAATAATTCAGCCCAATACAAGCCTTTTCAGCTGCGTAATAACGACTTAAATGTAAACCAGTGTTACGAGGGATTATTGCGTTTGGTACATTATATGTTTGAGATGGTATATTATATTGTAAGATGTCATTGTTAAGTGTGACGATAAGTAATGTTGACTTGGGACAACCTCGTCATATTTGCAATAGAAATAGTGATATGAGGTAATTGGGAAGCTAATGGAGGGAGCGGTTACGGATGATAAAGGTTGATAATTCCATTTAAAGAAAAACTAATCAAATTAACGAGAATTTACGAGAAAAAAAATTATTTTGACATTTTATTTTTAAAAAATGTAAAATCGCATAAGAATTCCAAAAGAGCCTAATTTTGGAATTTATCCAATGAATAGTTTCGGAGACATAAAGTTTTCAATTTATGCTATGGTAAAGAATGAAGTTAAGATTTGTTAAAGCCAACACCCGGCCTTATTTAACTTTGTGAAATGGGAATTTTGGGAGATGATGGAATTGTTTAAAAAAAAAACAAATAGGAATATTTTTATGTGTGGACTTGCATGCGGATTCTGAATGAAGCAATGTAAATTTGATTTGATGAATAATTTTGTTAGATATTAAGATTACAAAATATGACTAGTAGAAAAAAAACAGCACAATTGTTTAACTACATTTTTTTTAAACTTTAATTTTTAAATTGATGAAAAGTTAAAAAAAAATTGAAGATGAAGTGAAGAAATGCATGAGGATCATAATAAAACCATCTTTGTGGAAATGCATGAAGAATATATCCAATGAATTGTTGCGGAGTCAATATGGGTTTTTTTACCACCCGTCCTTAATCAATATTCGGACAATGAAATGTTTGAAGGTAATAAAGTTTGATAAAAATCATGTGTGGATTATAGTTATGTAGTAAATTGCATTAGGATTAATATGGTAATACATTGGACTTGTTAAGTTAAATAGTTTTAAGATAAATATGGGTTAATATTTAATGAAGATGTAAATACCGATTTTGCATTGGCATCTGGAATTATTGTATCAGTGACATAATTATTGTGTTTAAAAAAAACATACATATCTCCGTGTTGGTAAGTGGGAGTGCCGAGAATGAACAACATAAGCCCAATCCCAGCCAGTTGGGGTCACTAGCTCGTCTCATCATGTTAAAGTTGTTGGCAAACCACAAGAAACATGAATCCTAGATCTAACTCCTGGTTAGAAGCAGAGTTTTTTTTTGAATATTTTTAGCTACAGTGAAGTTTTACCTCCGTTTTCTTCCTATTAGCGACCAAGTATGTATGTTTGTCTGTCGATTTGGAGAAATATGAAAGTCGCCGTTGAATACTATGAGTTAATCTTCGACCATCACGTCAAACTAACTACCCTTCTTAAAAACCGGTATATATCAAATGTCAATTAAACAATTGGTATTGAGTAAAATTGGTGCAAAAATTAAAATTGTATAATGTTGCGTTTATGTGATTTATTTTGTCTGTGGATCGAGATAGAACATTGGACTACTTAACCATCACATCGCATTACACAAATAAATAAATGCATGTACATAACCCAACATCCAACTACAAAAAGTCAAGCTCCTGGACACAGACTAATTAACCAAATTGATTCCTACAAATAATCAAATACACATCAAATCTTCTGGACATCAATATAAAAAGACTTAAAAAAAAAAACATTCCAACCCTTATATCTTACGTCACACATCATCAAGCAATTCTCACACCTATCTATCCATCTCGTTGATAATAACAAAAATGACTCGACGAAGATATACGAGAACGCTTCACATCCTACCACTATGACACGAACTACGAACCACCAATATGAACGTGAAATGAGGACTTTCCACCTTAAATTTAGACAACATCTGTGGATTCTCAAGTTCCCAAACAACATTAACCTTGATTTTGGAACCACAGTAAATCCCCTTTGATAACTTTTCGTGTTACCATTGATGGAAAGCTAAAATATCGAATTATAAACTTAAATTTTAATTTACTGTATGTGTATTTCTTATTTCTATCTTTCCGAAAATTTGATTATTATGTTTTTTGTCTCCTGAAGAAGAAACTAGTCAAGTTTCGAAAGCTCGAATTTAGAATAAAAGTCATTTTTATTACCAATCAGTCATGAGTTCTGATGATAATTTCTTAAATAACAAATCTCAAGCTTCAACAGTGTTATTTAAATGATACAAAGTTTGTAGAATTATTCTCTTGCAGATTGTATCCTCATCGCTTACTTCATCGTAAGAAAACGTCCAAATTACAGAAATTTCTTAATGGAAATATCATCCCAAAAACATTCAATAATTTTTGAATATGGAAAAATTTGAAATTGTAATATTGTCAATTGGTCAAAACTATTTTAAACTTGGGGAATTAACAGTAGTGTAAAGTTTTATCAAATCAAAGTGAAAATCTGAAAATGTCAATCTCAATCTGTCTGAAATATCAATGCCTAACTAGTAGAGTACTACAACGTGTAGCCAATAATGTTTTTAGGACTGCCACCTGGATTTATTGTCATCCTAAAAATGAAAAGTATATTTGTAGGAACGAACGACGGAATTTCTAGTTACCGTATTTCCTCAAATAGAACACAGAACGCGGGCGTTCCATTTATTACGTAGCTAAAAGCTAGTAATGCAATCAGTTTGGCGTCCGTCCGTCCGTCCGTCCGTCCGTCTGTCTGTCTGTCTGTACGCACGATAACTTTCGAACGCGTGAACCAATTTCATTCAAATTTGGCACGTTTGTATGTTTTGTTAAAAGGAAGAACGGTATTGCATTTGGGGGGAATCCGATCACTGCAAAGGGGTCAAAGGTCATAGGGTCATTAATTTTTTAAATGACAAGGTATAATGAGTATTGAGTGGGGTATCATCAAAAGAAAGCATTTTTACTGGCGAGTTTAACAAGCTATGTTTATTTTATGTAGGTGTCATAATAGTCATTTAAAAACCACTGCTTAAAATATTGTTTATTGAGTTTTACGCACTTTTAAAAATGAAATGTTTGTAAAAAGGCCAGTAATATTCCTACTATTTAGTAGTTGTGATTCCAGCCACGTTATTCTATTAATTATGATCAATTTAATTGTTCTCATTTTTTACCCTGTGTTTTATTTGAGGTCCACAATGCATTAAAGATGACAAAATTCATAGGAACTTACGACAAAAAATAACCCTATATTTTTTAAGTTTGCAGTTTAAAAAATTAGTTAGTTTTGCAAAAAAAAAAACAAACAACAAAATATGTAGTAACCGGCTATAAGTATTTGTCATGATTTTCATTGGGAAGCTTTGACTTACAACATAAGTATATTTTCAGTGATTTGTGTATACAATAATCATACGACCCCGCGTTCTATTCCTTATTTGTTTTTGTTTTCGTTTCCCCTGCATTTTACTCGAGGATCGCGTGAACTGGTATAACTTGTTTTGTCTGTGATCAATTGGATGTAGTCGCATGTATAAAAATTACGATACAAAGAGAAAAGAAAGGGTTGGGTGTGCTCAGTGAAAATCGTTTTGCGAAATATTAATTAAAAGATGGCGAGTAAGACAAGATGAAGGAATGATATGTATAGTTTGTTTTTATTAATTTGTTACACATCCTATCCTATGGTATAATGTACATTAAATAAGTTTCAAACAAATTAAACCAGGTATCCTTTACTTTTTTACACCAGATCTGTGATTTGTTTTTTTTTGTTGGTTTCAAATTTTTTTTTTTATTTATTCGGTTTGGGTTACAGAAAAAAACATTATGGTAGCCATTTGCAGACAAGAAAGGTTCTTTTTACGCAAGTAAGAAAACTACCGATACATTACATCATTAAAATCGTAAATTCTACTTAAAGAAATCAATAATCGCAAACTTCAACAGTGTTATATAAGTTGAGTTTACAATTCTTAGAAGTGAACATTGTAGATGCAGTTGCAGTGACATCCAAACAAATGAATATAAGTATTAATCAAGGTGTAATAAGCATATTTTAACACATCCGGAATCGACTGATTATCAGAGTCATTGTGTGCATATGTACAACCAGCCATTCACGGACAGAGTAAACTTGCTCCCTTCGACGGTGAGCAGTAACTCATAGAAAGCATTTGGCCACTTTGGCAAGAATAAAAGCGCATTGCAACCAATGTTGCTAAATGTTGCTAAATGTTTGCACCCATTGATATTAGTGGTAGGTACCATGTACTTTTTATGTATCATTGCCATATAGTGCTGT
>JAQGAG010000868.1:0-12382 GCA_034696835.1 Lepidocyrtus lignorum
CATCATCATGATCACTGCTTTTTTCGCTTCGAGGCAAAAGGTAGACGATTTTTTTTGCTCTTTTTGACAATGATTTACAACGTGGCATGTGGATAAAAAATTTATGTGCAGGCATTCACTACACATATGTATTCAAAATGATTCATCGCACGATCCAAATAGAAGTCTTCAGTTTTCCTTGAAGCAATGATGATGATGATGATGATGATGACAAGCCAAGAGGAAGATGTGACTCGAGCAGATAGCGAACAAGTTATGCTTTACTTTTTATAGGAATGGAAATTGGGATGAATCAACTCTCTTTCTTTAACTTACAAGTCACTACCACATACATATTATATACGATATTTTTTTAAATGAGAAGGCAACTCAATGAAAGGGATGAAGAAAAGGAGGAAATACGAAGGAGCAAAAAATTATGACAAAAAGGGAGCATCAAACAGTGTATATATCTGACTTACTCATGAGTACATACATAAATCCCTACAATTATTGAGGGAGCCTTCCCAGGAAGATTTTAAAAGAAGACATTTTTTAAAGATTCATCTAACCGTCGTGTCCTGTCCAAATGATCCTTTATCTTTACTGTTGTCCGCACAAAAAATTACTTTGCAAGTGGTTCAATCTCTATTACAGCTTTTTACAAAGATGTGTCCAAATTGTTCATTATTGTAAGAAATTGTCAAAGTTAAGGAAGGAGATTGCATTCATATTGAGTATTTTCAAAGCTAAATATTTTTTATTCTATTTTTCGAAACAATCATCTAAAATAGATGTGTTCACACGGCAAAATCGCACGTTGTGATAAGGAAACTGAATTAAATGTGGATAACTAAAAAATATTAGTTAATATGTTTAAAATTGGTTCATCGATTGCGAAAATTAAAGTACTAAAGGCTTTTGTATTTTAAGGAGCATCTGAGAATTTGTCATTTTAGCATCTTCAACACAACGGATGATTTGCATAAGAATCGTAAGAAACAATCCGAGTCTCATTTCCCGGCAACGATTCTAATATCACGATATATGCTGTGCTACACAATGGGAATAGAAAACAACCCCTTTCTATGTAAACCTTTTTTTAAATTATGTAATATAGGTAGTAAAACTGGGCTATGTTGAAGGAAGAAGAAAAATTGGGCTGTCTGAATTTTCCCATCCACAGACACAACAATGCGATGTCTTCCCTAAACATTGAAGTCTTCTGGATAGGAATACGGAGGAGTCTAGCCATACCATGTCATGTCATGCATATAATCCCATGAGTGAAAAGGGTATATCCCACAACCTAATCCATTCTCCCTGCTGGCCAAAAGAAAAGGATGACACACCAGCGTAGTCCCATTATCACTGGGGAAAAAATACAATGTAGATGGTTGGTGGTTCCTCTAGCCCTTCTTCTTTCCCTTTTTTCAAAAAGAATAATCTCATTGTTATCTATTTTCCCTTTACACAAACGGATGTATATTTAAAAGTGGGCAAGGAAGCGGGAGGGAGCATATCCCAAATCTGTCATTGAATGGCCCAAGAGAGAAAAAAATCATGACGGGGATGCAATAATTGACAAGAGACTTTTCCCGATAATTTTTTGCTCTGTAAATAGATTTTTTGTGAATATTTTTTCCCTTTTCTCCTGATTTTCTTCAAAATTGCTTTATGTCACGTTTTAACTTTTACAGCTTAACTAACAACCTTCTCCATTCAATTATAAATATGTAAGTTGGTTTCCAGATATGTGAAGAAATGTCGCCTCCTGTGCAAAAGGTAAGAAATGAGGATTTGAGCAAAAAATGCAAGAAAAAATGCATCCCTTCATCTGCCCTAATAATATTGAGATGTGGAGGAAGATGTGACTTTACTTTTGTACTCCCTTTTTTATCTCATCTGACTCTGACGTATGAAAAATGGATATACCAACAATAAATTTTGGTGGGTTCATATATGAAGAGAAAAAATACACATCCATGCGTGTTATGACTATGACCCTTTTGCCCTTATTATTACAATTATTTCCTGCATCTCATAAAAGGATTCCATATGCGTTACGTTATTGTACAGAAATAAAAGCATCCATTATTTTATACCTTGTTCATACTCCGGTTTTACATGTTACATGTCCCATTTGGTATCAGCCCTTATATGAGCCCTTAAACTAGATGATATTTTTTGCTCGTTTTTACAAACGGATGTAAAACGTCATATGATGCAATGATGAGCAGCCGGATCAAGGGTAAGTGGGAAAAAGTGGCAAATGTTGGCTTCACTAAACTACCAATAATAACATGCATGGTCCATTGTCATTTTTAGAGGGAGAGGTTGCATGTTCCCTTAATATTTTTTAAATGTGAGTAAGGCCAGTTGCCTCAGCTCATTCTTGTGATTAACATCGTTTATTCTGATAAAATAAAGTAGAGCAGTTTAAAATACGGTTTAAAAAAATAAGTTTTTAATTGTAGCATTAGGTTAGTTTGTGCGAGGCTGTAAGGAATTGGAGTAAGTGAAGGTGATTTACAATTTTATTCGTAAAAAAATTATTGTGGAAGGAAACGAGGTTCGAACGCATACATTCGAGCCTCGTTTGTTGAAGGGAAGGAAAAGAAATTTAGTTCGGATAAGCTAAGAATCGGCTCTATCACGAATAGGTGCATTTCTGAAAAAAGGCCTACAAGATTTTTGATGCCGGGACTCAGAATGATAAATAATTCATAATTTCCTTAGGCGACATTCAAACTGCGGCTGGGAAAATAAAATGCATAATTAATGCATTCCTATGATTGAGGAGATACAGGTAGCAGGCGCCAGCAAAAGTAAAATGTGCAATTTTGTTTGAACGAAAAAGTACAAAAGTACTACAACCCAGACAGGCAAAGGCAAACAGGTCAACTCTCAACTTTAGGTACTCAACTCCATCACGTTAAACTTTAAAAATTTGCCAAAACGGCTCTCAGAAAAATTGAGTACATTCTTAAACCATTTTACATTTATGCATCTTTCCTCAAGAAGCTCTTTGCCAATTTTCCCTGGCGTCTGATCTAAATATTTTCTGAGGAATGCAGATATATTCTGTGTAGGCAAGCAAGTTAAGAAGGACACATTGTTGAACAAGGGACAGCATCAATTTTAGCAGATAGATCTGGTTTATTCCGCAAAACGATACATGGCTGTATAATATTTTGTATTTGTAAATTGCGAAAAAGAACATTAGACCCATACTTAACCACATCACCTTTATGCACTTTTCCCCTTTGCATTCAACCTACACACTGTTATCCATCCTCAGATAGTCTTGTCTCATCATCATCCTCCCATCCCCAATATATTTTTCCGACCACCTCATTACCACACACAGAGAGCAAGACGGGAACCAACCATGTTCTTAAGATTATTGCCAATTTTCAGGTTTTTACATGCCTTTCTATTGCCCATATAATAATACCATGTGTAACAAAAATCCGCAATGATAGGCTTAGCCTTATTTTTAAACTTGTTTTTTCACAAGTAGCATAACTTAAGGTTAAGACATACAATCATAAAAAAAATATAATTTGATGTAGGTGTGCATGCAATGGGTGCAGCAAATCTTAAGTGAAATGCATTGTCTCTCGTAATTTTCAACGTTAATGCACCTATTAGCAATTAAACAAGTTGTAGTTGGCTTGAGTATAATGTTGTGTTGTATTTCATATTAAATGAGTAGGGATAGAAATGGGGAATTCCCCTGAACAGTTTTAAAATATCAGGTTCTTCATTCGATGTACTTGCAGCTTTTAGCCAATTCATATTGACACAGCTTATTTATTAGCTCAAATAGGCCTTTTAAATTTTTTCGCATTATGATTCGTAGCAAAACGGATTTTGCTGAATAGGTTATTAGTGTACTCTTCATAATGGACAGGTAGTTTTCCCTCGATGTTTTGCTAGCCTCCTAGCATGAATTGTCAGAAACCCGTAGTGTGATTGATAAAAGGGATGTAATTTGGAATGCAAATTTTTCATAATTGGATATTAAAGTCGATTCGATGAGACTGGGATAGAATTCAATTGTTTTAATTTTGGTGAATTAAAATGGGCTCATGCTGTTTCCGCAGGGTGGATAGCTGTGCAAAAATTCTAGTTTTGTTTCATCTTGAAATATTCATAGTAAGTACCAGTAGACTCCCTTTGATTATATCCATTTGCATGCTATCTATCCGAAGACGATGAGTCGGCGAAGCTGGCTCCTAGTTTCCTATGTAGGTATATCCTACAGTTTGAGAGAAGGATTCAATATATTTAATTAAATATATGCACCCAACTAGAAGATATTTTCATTCTAGCAGAAAACTCTCGGAATACCAAGACTCTGATCTGGGATCCTAGAGAATGTAGTCATCTCATCCTGAATAATCTCGTGAGCATTTCTCCTTCCTAGTATGAAAAAGTTGATAAGCTTGCTTGTAAGAAGAGGACTAGGGGCATCACATATGCAGTACACATTTTGTTGGAAGGGGAACTTTCAAAATTCAAGAAAAATATCACAAGTTAGACGTGTGCAAGTGTGTGAGCATGTTGATTATTATAAGTACTTCACTCACTCTAGAGCTCTCTCTTTCTCTCCCTATTTCCCTGTCGCCGCATCTCATCATCTCCTTTTCCTCCACGAAACTTATTCCGCTCAGCACCATCATTTCCGAGGAACCCTTCCAATATTTCCATTTCATATCATCTCACTACCAGGCACGTTTCTAGTGAAGTGTAGATTCATAGTAAAATATATATCCATTACCTCCCTCCATGGCATTTTCCATAAAAGTTGAGACTACAGAAAACTATCTTGCCATATACACCCTACACCCTTCAGTTTCTCTGAAATGTCATGCCATACTCTGCCCTCTCTGCTCACTCACTCGTTTCGCCCTTCATTATCCTAAAAAAGAAAAAAGTTTGCTCCATGCAGAGACTAATGGTGAGAGAGCTGTGTTCATCCTTCATCATTGTTTCGTGTAAGGCGTTTTTTAGCGAAAACATTGTTTGGGTGTCATATGGATCGGATGTACGTCAGCGAGTTTGAAGCTTTCTTCCAAATAATGAGATCATGTCTTTATATATATGTGAGTATGCACGTGTGTGTACGTCTTGCAATGAAGGATAACCGTATTCAGTCACTGAGACATACATACAAGTTTTTTGAATTATTTTATCATCATCATGTGGCTCTTTCTCTCTTCCAGAAAAGGAGGAAAAAGCAGGGAAGACATTGGGGGTTACAAAGAATTTTCCAATTTAATCTCTGAAAGCGACATGTTCTCCGATGAAATGGAAAAAGTATTATTGAAAACAAGGCGAAATTCTCCCTCTTCCCATTTGTCTCTGAAAATGCAGAAGTTTTTTTTTCTGGAAGAATGAGCATGGATATAAGACGCAATGGATGGATATGGAAAGATGTAGGTATATGAATAGATATAAGGTTATAGCTGAAAGTTATGTTGCTTACTTTTTAAGGCATATGAGATGAATGGAGTCTTTACTTGGAATTTCAATCGAGATGGGAAAATGCCTACGTAAGTAAGACTGGAATCACTCAAGCATTCAAGTCTTTTCTGCTCTGAATACTAGAGGGAATCGAACTTTTCACCGGGTAGTTTCGCTAAAACTTTTCCCCTTATTATTTTTTTTCTTTTTACTTTATCCTAATAAGTTTCCCCAAGGATTCACATTTTCTACTTACAACTTTTTTTGGTTGTTTTTGGGCTGTTGGAAGATAAGGAAGGTTGAAAGTAGGGGTTTTAGCTTTTATGGTAATGTAGTTGTCGAATTAGTATTATTTGTAGTCTTGTAAGTATTGTAAAGGTAAATGAATATGTTTTGGAAAGGAATAGGAAACCCGAGAAAAGTGCATTGTTTTGATGACGTTAATTAGTCAGATTACTTATTAATCGTTGCAAAGTGTGTAGGTTTCTTTTGGTTTCTTTTGGATTGCACCTATTTGTAATTTGCAATTACTAAAAGTCTAAAGTATGCCCAACTATAATATTGGATAGAATTTTTGCTACGTTGTAATTGAAAAGCTAGAGATAAAATTGGCTTAAAAGAGTTAACGAAAATTTTTCTAGAGCATTTATGCAGTTGAAATAAAATGCTAATGAATTGAACTATTAAAAAACATATTGATAGAGTTCTAACAATTTAGTTAGCATTTAAAAACTGCAATTGCAATTATTTACTGTATATGATCTGACAATTTTTCTTGATTCTGGCTTGATTAATTGGAGAGAGAGAACCTCTTAAGGAAATTTTTATAGGGACAGGGAATTATAGGACGGGATCTTATTAGAGTGCGGGACGGGATCCTATTTCTCTTGGTACTATGCAATACGCACTATGCAATATAGTCACAAATATCTGACTTAAAAAAATTTGGCTGCTAAAATTAGAAACAAAGATATTGTGAGTTAATACTCAAGATAAAATGTCCCTTTCTTGGCAAATAGTTAAATTAAGATTTAATTTAATTAATCTCCGAGGTGCATATATACCTTCTGATTTAAAGTAAGTACATAATACATTGTAAGCAATGAATGTATTGTGTTATGTATGGCTCATTGTTGTGCTCATCATCGTTCTCCATTCCCCCTAACCCTAACTTTGTACGTAATATTTTGGTTGGTTGCTCCATGTTGTATTGAACTTAACGCATAGAAGCAAAGCAAACTTATAGCTACCAACCAAGTTTGGGGGACTGACTTGCTACGGCTTGCTTCATTCAATATGTGAGGGAAAAGGATGTTCTTTTTCCCCTTTAGAAAAAAATGGTAGTTGAGCATCGGAGCAGCAGGCGAACAAAAACTCACTTTCGCTCATGTGCAAAGACTTTGTATTTTGTATGTACTTTATCGATCCATCAGAATGCGTACTCTCCCAAGTATAAATATAGCTCTGACTCGTTCAACCTTTTGTGTTGGGCGTTCTTCCACACATACATATATATATATATTTGTACAATGTACAGCTTTACAATTTTTTGTTGGTTGCAGTACTTCTCTCAGATATAACTATGTGTACCCAACCCTCCGCATACAATCTGAAGCTCCCTTCCCTACCTTTTGCATGGTTCATATAAGCAAAATGTTGGATTGGTGGTGATATTCCCATTTCGTCACCGCCATTGAAGAACGGGAGGATCTTTACACAATACATATAGAACAGAGTCTAATGTAATCATCTTTCCTATTCTCCCCAAAATTCTTTTATGCATGCACCCATCTCTCATTTATATGTACTTTACGTACATTGATTAAAAAATTCTATCATTATTGACTTTCAGTTTCCAAGCTTGAATATTTCCATATCTTATGGCGCAATATAGGAGTAAAATTATTGTACAGATATTTTACAATCATCGCAATAAATCATTGCTAAATAGAAATGGGTATTAACCATGCAATTTTTCCGTCACCATCATGTGAGCTCCGTCATCACTGTACATGGTTTTGTATAAAATATGCTGTAGCTGTATTAATGTATGAGATGAGGATAAAATTGCAGAAGGTCATTTTATAAGGTTTTTTATTATTATTTCCCAACAGTAGGTGTAGATGCGGCATCTTATATGAAAAAGCTGCATTCATAATATGCGGGTTGAGCTCCCATCTATATGAATGTATTGTGCAGATATATTTTATATTGTTAAACCATGATATGATTATCGAAGCAATATGATAGGTATGTCTATTTGTATGCTATACATAGCTATAGTTATATTTAATTTCACTGAAAAATCCCAAGCCAAGTGGTCCATCCGTCTGCCGTTAGAGAGCTGTTGGATGGCTGGAATGAAACTCGAAAAGAAAGTAACTTTTTATGATTAGTTGAGAATGGAAATGAAATGATGGGAGATGGAAACACCTCCTTTCCATGTGAGAGTATTATTACCACCTAAACAAGGTGAAAAACTTGGTTTGTGGCAATTGCTTTGAGTTGGTTTTTTATATTCAATAATAATTTTTATTTTCATTACTATTTATACTTCATCATCATCCCATGAATGAATGAATGGATATACTTAAGTCTGAACTTTATGAATGGATGGATAAAAGTATAATGATAAGATTATAGCTATGGGCTATATGCGTATGCCTCGTGTTTATGTTAATAAATAACATAGTTCCGTTTTTATGTCTTAGGCGGTCTTTGTCAAGTTAACGAGGGAGGGAAATAATAAAAGCTGATTTAAGTACCCCGACCGGTTGAAATGGTGATGTTACTTAAGTAGATCATTACAATGCATTGAGTGTGATACAAACTTAGGAAGTTATTTCCTTTCCCCGGATTAACATTTTTGTTACTTTTAGTTTTCCTTTTCCCCATCTTCAACAATACTCAGCAATTCCCATAAAGTAGTAAACGATTATATGATAGGCTAAACATTATCAAAAGCGTAGATCTCATTAGTTGATACATATGATTGATCATGATTGCTTCCTTTTAAGATAGAAAGAAAGACGGAGAGAAAAAACCTCTCGTCAACTCATTTACAGCTGAGGAGAAGGATGGATGATGAGACCTTTTTTGTTTTCACCGTTTTCCTTTTTCTTATTAACTCCAATAAATAAGTTACGTGACAGGAGTCTTCCGGAATATTTAAGCATGATTGTCTTTCGTCCCTCACCCATCCCTATATGAATTAATGAAAAGGGGGAAATGGAGCGGAGTCCATTTAATGAAATTATTTTTAGAATGGAATCAGACAAGAAAAATAATAATGAGTGACGGGAACGAAAATCTAGTTAGAGGTCTTCAGTTCTTTTATCACTTTAACTAAAATATAGGGAATGAAATAATATTTACATATTCTATGAATATGAATGAATACAAAAGGAGAAGAAAGTAGTTAGGTATGTAATCTAATTAGGAAAAGAGTGCCGCGTTTGTTCTCGCATTTTAACTGTGTATTAGCTTCTGCTATTGTGGATCGGTCATAGTCATACGCTGCGCTGGCTCTTTAATTAGAAGTAGAACTGAAGATGGCACAATGCGCCACAGAACGAACGGGACGGACGTATCAAAAGTAGAGTTGCTCTCATGTTTTTTGCTGTCCTCAGTTCTTTTTTAATTTATTCCATAAATATGCATTGAGGAGAGTAGCATGTTAAATCAGTTTTAAGCTTAATGAATCAATTACTATGCATGCATCCATGATGAATATCAGTTGATGAATGAGGCATTAAAACTCTCAATTTAAAATGGTGATTACTGTGCGTTGTATTTAATACTGTTTAAATGTTTTTTTTTGTTGAAAAATTGAAATTTTTCCGTTGCATTTAGAAAGGTTTTAATTAAATATAGCTGTTTTACTGTAGGTCACAGTCTGAGTAATATTTAGCTACTGATATATTGACATGATCGAGTCAAACTTTCAAAAATATATATATTTTTTTTCATTTCGTTTTTTTCCAGAAATAAGTATAAAAAATCCTCCAATCTATCATTCCCTCACGTTGTTGTGCACCGACAGATCCCAAGGGGCTTTACTTAATCCAGCCTAGGCATAAAGGAAGGAGCCATAAAAAGTTTTTTGGTGGATGGTTCTACTGCTGGAAGAAAATCTCCTTTCTACATAACAGCCTTTTGGCTCAAGTCAGTGAAAGGAAAACAACCAGTCCATGAGCCAAGGACCAATAAGCCCAGCAACTGCACTCTAAATCTAATGCTGTTCCCGTTGCTGCTTCTGTTTGCCTGGTAAATTTCTCTCTTGTCACACCCGTTGATGGCATAAAATGATAAAAACATGTTCCAAAAGTTTCTCTTGAGTAGGATCTTTTGTGCCTCCATCCATTTAAGTTTGTTTCTAAAGCCTCAATTTCATTTTCCAGACGTGACATCCAATCCTAAACAGTATTCCATTCCATATCATCCGAAAAGCTCCCGATGCCGATGCCTGTCAACGTCAACCAACCCAAACTTTGTATGAGCCACATAAAAAAAAGGATTTTCGTCTTTTGTTGACGTTTCTCATCTTCACAAAAACAGATAAGTTTTCTTCTTTCCAACCAATAAGCTCCCGAGCAGAAAGGAAGAACGGGAAAAAATTTACTTTGTATGGATATGGTTCGAGTGGGAAGCTCCCCAAAAAAGTATCCATTTTTTCCCTTACTTTGTTAAATAGTTTTTCCTCATCTTCTTAAATGCTTTTACAATGGTAATGGAAGTGCACAGCAGTGCAGTAATTCCCTACTTTCCCCTCTTGGTTCTCTCCAGGCCCATCTTTAATTTTCTTCCCTCATCCCCTTTTTATATTCATGGGAAGAAAATCTCTCGGTATTATTATTTCTCCCCCCAAAAAAGTACTCCTAGTGAGTGACTGTCTTTAAATGATAAGGACAGTTTGGAGTTTTACAAGTATTTTGGTCTGCTGCTGCATTACATTAAAAGTTTGACGTAGCAGGGAGGAAGAATGATGAGAGAAAAAAATTTGAAGGATAGACAATGAGCATTGTCTGTCGATGACAATATCTCTCTGAAGATGATTTACAGTAGGATGCATCCTATTTTTATGACTTTTCGGTGCATTTATAAATGCGGTGGAGAATTCAGCTTCCGAAGATGATATTGCCCCCTGGTAGGTTGGCTTTAGCAGATATATGTAGTGAAATTTTTTTCTGGGGATGGGGATGTATATTTTTGACAATGTTGGCTGGTTGCCCCATTGTTGGAGAGAATAAGTTAGATACATAAAAATGCATCTTGCTTTCTTTCCACAAATGCAAGAATTTAATATTTATTGCATTTCTCTATTTAGTATTTATACTTATAAAATACATTTTCTTTCAATGCAATAATGCAATGGAAAGAAAAGCATCCGTGCATATATAAGTCGTAAAAAGAATATTTTTTTGTTAGAAAATTCAAGGTGATTGTACTAAATAGTGGCCTAGGTTAGGAAGCGCAGTATCATCATATCATTATCATTGTTTAGCGAAAATCATTTTATTTATCCATTGTTGTCTACTCATCTTGTGCATTGCGTGTTGTATTGTATTGTATTCGTATTTCTATTTTGAGAAATGGAAGCTTTGAAAATTAAGCAGGCATTATATTCACGTTTTTTGTTTGCACGTTTAATTTCAAAACACAAAAAAATAAGAAGTTCGAGATAAATTACTAGGAGAATCCTTCTGTAAGAAACAAAGTATGGTCGATATCCTAACATAAACCTATTTGATTTGATGGATATTTTATCAATTCAATAAATTGATTTATCAGCTAGATTCTGTTTTAATAACCCTCATAAATCGAACACCTTAAAATAAAAATATCAATTAATGACTCGGCTTCCGCTCTTCGAATAAAAAATACCCAGTACAAACAGAAGATAAAATATTCATCCTTGATTCCCCATATATTTTTAGCCCCAAGAAGGGCTTAAGGCTTAAGGTTCTTCAGGGGATAAAACGACAATAAGATACCATTTCATTGCCGTATTTTTAGCACTAAAAAATCTACAAAGAATCAGCTGCACACTGTAAACGTGTTGAATCAGTGTAACCGCATATGCCTTTCCATCAGTCAAGTTAATGACGTTGCATATAAGACGTCAAAATAGTAAGAGTTACACATAGTCATCTTTATACATATACCTTGCTTTTAGTTATAGTCCTATCCCATTTTAAATGACTATGTAAAAGTCTGTAAGGACTGTATTATTGACTCTTGAAATGTGCAATAAAACAATTTATGAATGGACGCGGCTACTATTTACTACTTCTTTACTCCCACAATTTACTACGGAAATACACTATAGGTACGGCTAGGTTTTTTGGGCTCTCCGAAACAAGCACTAAAAACTATCAAGTTACAATGTTACAAATAACTACCTACCTATATATCCCAGTTTATAGATATGTGTGCAGCGCATCGTAAAATATACATATTATGCAACTGGATTGAGAAACGTGTTTATTTGTTTTTTTCGGTGGAGAAATTATTGACTCATTGCGAAAGGGTCAAGTCTCGTCCGAGTTGTATTCATAAGCCAAATTAGTAACAAACAAATCATGTCGAAGGAAGATTGATTTTTTTTATTAAATAGGAAAAAAGCTCACATTTTTTTGAAAGGGGGAATATGAACATTTCTAGTTCGCAATCCCGAATAAAAAATATGATGCAAAGTAGCGCTTGTTTGGGAGCTACTGGTTTTCAAAAGCTGGTAATTTTTTCAAAACATTGAAGTAAAGTTGGAATATATTATGAAATGCGCCTACTTAAATGTGGGGGAAATTAATGAACTCAAGTCTGAGAAACTTTTTTGGGCAAGTTTACTGAAATTTTCTCTTAGACCAACCCCATCCAATTTAAAAACTTTTGCTTATGTCTGCCGATAAGAAAGTCTCTTTGATGATATGAG
>JAQGAG010000869.1:0-12377 GCA_034696835.1 Lepidocyrtus lignorum
TTATGCATTATTATACTAATTATACTATAATTTAAATCACTTACAGGTACGTCATTGTAATTACAATCATTTTATTTGTAGCAATTTTTCATTAAGAAGCTCAAAGTGGGAGTTGAGGGGTGGGGATGAAGAAGCTGCTGTTCCACATGGTATGGATGCAATTAGGTAGTTAAATATTTTCGAACGAATCATTATGAAATGGCAAATAAGCGCAATTTTAGATATTAAAGTTGGAAGTGGAATGAAAAGACCATGGCTTGGAGGCTTTCACCTCAGTTTACAAATAACTCTTCCAGTCATACTCCCACGCGTTAACTTTAGGATATTTTGCTGATGCCGGATCGCCCCAAATAATCGCAAAATCTGGGAAATTTCATTTGCTAAAGTGGCATTTTCCTTTCTCGTTTTAGTGAAAAAAATCCGAGAAAATTCTCCCTCAAATCCTTAATAATAAAAAACTTGTTGAATCATAGGTGACCCCCTGTAATTCCGCACATCTGCTGAAATTCAACTTCTGACAATGGCAGCCCTAATGAAGTCTTATTAAAGTGGATAGTACGATAGCTGACGAAGATGCTCCATTTAATTGAATTAAAAGATGCTGACGCTGATTTAAACGGAAAAACGGATTTTAATGGAATAAAAAATTAAACAAACTGTCTATCCAGCTTCCAGCTGTTTCATCCCAAGCCAACTCAAAATTTAATGGATTCCTCCTAATGAATGTGGAACAAACCTCCGAACTTTTCCTCCTGTAAGCTGTCGTCCCTCCAACCACTTTTGTCGCACACTCCATCCGCATCCGCCCACCACCAAATTACGTGATTTACGTGCTCTCATTAGTCCTTCCTTCCTTCGCAAAGAACAAGACAGGAAGCCCACACACAATTGGGAGCACTTTCAACGGAGTCCAATTTATTTATTTTTTTTGCCAAGGACTCACCAATTTATATATTAGCCTTGTTATCCGCTCCGCTTTGGAAGGAAATATTCCCAAATGGCACACAATATGAAACCTTATCCGGAGAAAAACAAGTCGGACACGAAATTCAAATCAAGCTATTCCCCATTCTAGCTGCCTCAATTCAAAAACTGCCATTTTGGCTGACAACCAACCACGAAACATGGAGCTCAGATCAATTTTTGCATAAAGCTTCGAATAGCTACGGATTCTCCATAATAGAATGGTGGAGAATTGTGTGGGCGTTAATGATAATGTGAAAGGTTGTAAATGTGTAAATTGAACACATCTCTCTTTATTATGCGGCTTCGGTGATGATAATATAACATAATGGGATTACCAAAGGGAGTGAAATAAATTTAACAAGTACAAAGTCAGCCTATTATTACATCCCGTCAGCGTTTTTTATATCTTTAGTTTCGATAAGTTGCCCACACATCCGCAAGTATTATAAAATGGGGAGAAAGCACATCGGACTTTGCGTGGGTGGGTGGACACGACTGGAAAAAAGGGAAAGATGCTTGTTGGCTAGTTCCCTTTCCCTGTATCATGGCTCATGTTTAGAGATCTGTTTAAGATAGGGAAAAACCCCCCTCTACGACCTAGAAATGCCCTTGGTTTGGATTGGATTGTTAGTTAGTTGTGTACTTATATTTTGTGGAGGGGGCCTGAGACGTCACCTCCAACCTTTAAGTTTTTTCCCTTTGGCAGGAAATAGTACCTTTTTTGACCCTTTTTTTCAACAAAGTGATGTGATAGCACTCCTCCAATATACTCGCAGATATCCCCCCATTCTACTCCCTTTTCAATTTCAAGCTATGCATAATTCACTGGTTTCATCCAGTTTTTATTGGAGGTGAAAGGGGCAAATGCGTCCTTTTCAATTTTTATGTACAGAGATACGGCGAAAGTTTTAGTGTGAGTGGGGGGAAGCATTTTTTGGGAGTGAGTGGGAGAATAAGTGAGTTGGATCATATCATCTCATGGATGGCTACAATGGAACGCTTCGGGTTTCACTTTACAGTCATACAAAAACGTGAGATGATGGTTTTGGCAATTATTTTGGCAAAAAAAATGTTTTTGTCGGTAAAATTCAAACAGCTCGCCATCCATGCTCCAGAATAAGTTTTTCCTCTTAATATGAGACGATGTGTAGGAAGCTCCACACTCTTAACAGGACATCCACCTGTCTCCCACCTCCTCTCCGACACCTCCAAAGTCACACCTCATCAGACTACTCCTTCCAGTTTGTTAACCTAACCGGATGCCAAATATTCCTTACACCTGAATGGCGTCACATATCGCACATTGTGTAATTAGATATAATATGGTTCTCCATCTCCATCCACCATTGTGAAAAATAATAGGACATGATAACATACAAAAGAGAAAGGTCAAAGTTGAAATTGTCAGAATAGGACTCCTACTCTCATGCTTCATGCCATTCCACACACTCGACTCGTCCCTTTTCCTCTTTGTTCGGAGGTGGGATGAAGATCGCTAGTCTTCTCCTAGCTTGGAGCAGTTTTTTATTATTTCCCCATCTCAACTTTACGATAGGATCCCCAATCCCGCATTGCTAGTGCTACCCGGGTAATGTCTTAAAAATAAAGGGAAGTTTCGACTTTCGAACCCGAATGAATGGAGAATTTAAGAAATGAAACTCCAGCCGCAAGACAAAATACTCCAGTAAAAAAAATAATCCCTACATTTTTGACCGTCAGAACCATCTCCACTGACTGCAATGACGGTACATACAGTACAGGATATTTTTTATTAACTTTTTTTATGGCAAATTGTAATCCTTTCTTTTTTCCAAGTAGTGGAGTGGACTATGTGTGATAATAATGCTTGGACAAATATACCGAATTCGGAGGAGAAGCAACAAGCTGGGAAAGAGAAAGCAATATGATAGTGGATACGGTTGTGAAACCAAGCTGTTGCAGAGATGAGAATGAAATGAAGGAGAAATGCCAAGAACAAAGGTTTTTCAGCGAAGGCGCAACCACCGCATCCCATCCCAACAACATTCATAATCCAACATGGAGCATATCATTCGCAAAAGGAGAAAAATTCTCACAAATTCTCATCGGCACAAAGTAAATGTGGAGTCCACATAGCCCACACATCAATCACCTAGCATCACCACCAGAGAGCCTTTTTACACCTTCGCATTATTATCTTATTTTTGAAAAAAATACTTCATGAATGTGTATGAGCTTGTTTTGCGCACATCAGCAAGTCAGCAACAGCTTAAGTTGTGTTGTGGTCTGTTTTTATGTGGAAATGGGGGAAAGCTCTTTGGTCACCCTTTAGTACCATCCAATTTCATCAAAAATTCTAAAGCCCCCTTTTATGATGGATGAAGGCCATATTTGCATACTAAATAATTCATCTATTACCCGGGTATTCTCCACCCACGCAAAAAATAACTTTTTATCGTCATTTTTTACAAAATAAAATTGTCTGATTTCTCTCAAATTGGGATCAGTTCCAACTTCCAGACCACCCACCTCTATGCTCCCACACCTCCTATTATCAAACCTCACATTCAGGTAAGCAGTACAAGGATTCCTTCCAATTATTATTCCTAATGAAATCAGAATGTCACTCAAGATCACAGTTTGGATAGTTGCCATTGTGTGGGAAATGCCAACAAAATTCCCTAACTTAACCTTATTTAAGCTTGTTAAATTATCCAACACATCCGCATCCTCTTTCGAGGATGTGAGCCATGATCACAAAATCACAAGCCATATTCTAGATGGTTTACGCGTGGGCGGCCCAATCATTCCACCATCAATAAAAAATATAACAACTCATCTTATCTCAACAATCAATCTGTTCTAAATGGATTTTTGCTCTTTTTCCATTACAATCGTGTTCTCACATGATGATCCCTTCATAAACGATTTCCTTTGTCCTATCATCAGCATCCCTCATACTTTTAAAGTGAAACCTTATAAAATGATGATAATTACGAAAATATTTCTTCTCCAATCTATACCCAAGTCCCAAACGCCTACGCAACTTTTACAAAATACCTGGATAGCTTTATACTATGGCTTGGCTTGAAGGAGTAGATAGGGATTTAGCTAGAGCTTTCTCCATTCGGAAAATGGCAAAGTTCGAGGGCACCGCGGTGCTGGTGCTAAAATATGTTCATGTTCATGCTTCGTCATGTATGCACAATTTATAATGTGAAAATGAACTTCAAAGTATGGTATGGGATGGGATGTGCATTAAAAAAATTATTATTATTTTGCCGGTACATTGTTTGTTTAACTGTTTTTGTATGTCCTTGTTATGGACTATATCAATGTTGAAAGGCCTACAATTTGCTAATGTACCCTTGTCATTCAGCTATCACCACTCCCAGACAGGGAAATCCCCACCGGTAAAATTGCAGAAGAGGGAAAATGTCAGAGTTGAAATAAATTATGGTTGGGGAATGAACAATTTTTCAATTTTGAACGAGAAAAAGCAAAAGCTTTAAAATAGCGAATTAGAGAATGGCGGAAGTTAAACAAGCCAAGTGAAATTAAATCTTTACCTTTTTGAGTGCATCATCAAGCGACAAGTACTTCCTTAGTCTGTCATAAGCCGAAGGCTTCTCATTGGATGGGGACCTCTGAGCCACCGAAATCTTAGGCTCTTCTTGCTCAACGCCACCTTGTAAATGATGTGATGATTTGGATGAAGGGGGTCTCAGCATAGCGATCTCCTTCTGGCCTGGCTTCCTCACTTCAGCTTTCTTAAGGGGGGATGATGCCACCATGGTTGATGCTGATGATGATGGGGATGATGGCTTGGCAATGGGGGTGGGGGTTGTGGTGGATGTCACAATTGGCTTCTTTGTATTCATCACCTTGCCTGATCGTCTCTTCTCATATCTGAAGGGCTGTTCATGCTTCAGCTCCTCCAACTCCTGTTCCTCCTCTGCCTCCTCGGGGATGATGGGACCGAAGTATGGCATGTTTTGCATTTGGTTTTGGTATGTATCGTCCTCCAGATCCTAAAGTGGATTTAAAACAAGTTGGTTTTTATAAGCAAAGGATATCATTAATGGGAGAAGATGGCTTCCAGCATCTTCCATTTTGCCTTTTCCAACCCCGTCGAAAAGACTCGTCGGGCATGTTCGACTTCTCTCATTGCCCCGCTTGTAAAGTAGGTGGTTATTTAGCAAAAACGTATGGCACAAATCCTCATAAATTTTTTTTAGCATGTCTACTAAATTGCTTAAATAACATTTTTAACAGAAAAACTTTTTAAAAATCCTCAACGGAAATCTCGATCCCAAAGTCCCAAAAAAAATTTCAAATAACTTTGTTCCAGAAAAACTTTTTATTTTTGATTATGATCATCCCTAAAAAGTTAAATATGGTCCAACCTACTAATCAACTTTAAATTCTTAATTAATGTCTCACCTCATACAACGGATAGTCATAGATCTCTTGCTGCTGCTGATTCAAATTAGTCAATTCATCATCAGGGAAATAATTATCTTGTACGTTATCCCTATCCCTCGGCTGCTCCGCCATCACCCATTGGCTCATCCCCAAATCATAATCTGGGGGGAGTACTACTGGAGCATAGTTCAAACTTCTTCTTGTATTCCCATTCATCGCCGGCCAAGCTGAGACGCAACAGGTAAGGTAGCTTAGCCAAACTATCAATGTAATTAGCATCGGGCTATATGTCCATGTCCTACACCGTTTCCCCGTCGAGGTCGAGATAGATGATGAGGAGGATGTTAATGAGCGTTTCTTGCTGATCATCATAGTCCGACTGTGACAGCTGCACGAGCTCTCTTCCACCCACTGGCCTGCTGGCGAAATGGAATATGTTTCGGTTGCCATAATCCCCTCCTGTCTGATTCCCATCTGGAATATGAAGACATTCATATTTTTTTTATAACAAGATGTTTCTAACTTTGGGAGAAAATCCAACTTCAATTTATCATCCCATCCAAAGTCCTTATTTGCCCCAAACAGCCATGTCCCTTTATGGTCTATATATCAGGGAAACTGATACAATCCCAGGGAAAAGGTCTATATACGCCCACGTGTGGGGGATTTGCTTTCTCTTTCCTTTCCCCAGTTTATGCTTTCACCGTCGTATATCGATCGCCTACTTATCCCCAGATATAGTCACATTTCATCTAGATTATTTTGAGAAAGTTGGAGCATACTGTATGGAATGGGATGGGATAACATTGTTTGGAACATGTCTTACATGGAAATATATATTTTTCGGGGAAACTATCCATAAGCTGGATGGAGTTATGAAATGGCCTTATGAATAAATAAATATATATGGGATATTTTATTTTTTTACAAACTGCTTGTTGCTTTCCGTTTTTCGAGAAATGGCAAATCTCCGGTTTTTAATTATGGAATGGGAGCATATTTCCGACATTTTCTTTTAAATAATGCAATTTTCGAATTGTGGGTCAAAGACTTATTTTTTAAAGCTTTCTTATCCGTACATTTGCCCCGGCTATGAAAATACAATCAGTATAATGTTACCTGGAGCAATATATGGAACTTGAAGGATTTCCTTCAAACTCAAGCCTTTTTTCAAGAGGATAATAATTGGAGGGATCGAGAGTGAAGGAGGATATGAAGGAGGGCAGACTTAAGTAGTCAAAATAACTACTTTCATTAGGCTTTACGATAACTGCTAAAACATTTGCCAAACATGGGCTTCCTTACTGGAGTAGGTAAGTTCTCCTCAGTTCCTTTAAGCCTCTCAAGAGATGATGATGATATGGATGGAGTAAGGTAATATGGGAATAAGAATAGTTAATGATGATGATGATGATAATGGAAGGGGATGTATTTATGCTAAATATAAACTTTAATTATTAGTGCTTTTCCCCGCAATCATTTGGTTTGCAAATGATAATGAAAAGGGGGAGAACTGAAATGCACGTGAATTATAGACATATGCATGTCACTTGGCATAATATGCTTGTTTGATTCACCTGATTAAATATTGATGAGAGAAATAAGCATGGAGAGGGTTTGCGGTTGTTTCATGTTGGGAATTTGAGCTAGGATTGAATTTTGGCATGTGAAATCAAAAAATTATGCATATTTGAATTCTAGAAGAACCCTGAAAGCTTTTAATTTTTAGGTCGAGTTGATTCCTTCTAGATTGTTTTCGATCATATCAAACCCAATTTTCAAAGTAATCCAACCTTCATCGATGGAATTAGATATATGATCTATATTCTCATCTATGCCCTAACCTCCCAAATCACATCATTAATTTATCATCATATCATCAATCATATATCAACGAGTCGAAAATTCGACGTAATTATATCTGCAATATGAAATATGAGTTAATTTACTTTCCTTCTAATCGAATTCCCTAGAACAATCCAGAAAAAATATTGCCCAAGGTTGAAAATTATCAAGTTCAAAGCTATCTAACTGCAATGAGAATGAGCTGAAAGTTGGAGCAATTTACATTTAATGCTTTGGGCTAAAAGCATGACTATAAATATTATATAAATCCCTCATTAGAGATGAAGAGGAAGACACGGTTATTAATTATTTATGTTTGTATCAGACTAAAATGAATAATTTATTTAAATGAGCTTCTCCCGCCCGACATCATATAATGACTATGATTATAGGAAGACAGGAAGAGTCATATTTTTCGCTTTATCCACTGAAATAAGTCAGATAAGTTAATAAAAATCACCCATTTCATTACCCTCGTCAGCCATCCAATCCAACCCATCAACTTCCTTTAATTTGACGCATAGCCTGGAAAACCCTGTTTTGTTTTTTTTATAGTAATTTCGGAGAAATCATTTGTTTTTCTTTCCTAATGATTACAGCTCATTGCTACCAAGTCAAGCCACATTGCTTCCGTCTCTTTGCCCATAAAAGTAAACATGGACCCAAGAAGACATGATGAAATTCAAGTCTTGTTATATTATCGAATATCGTTATTTTGTTCGTTTTTTCCAGTTCGATAAACCTTCCATTTTCTATGAAGAAAGGGGTCGGTAAAAAACCGCAAACAATGTAAACTGTTAAGGGTGAGCTGCGGTTTCTTGTTTAGAATTGTTTGATGGATGAAAAAAAACATTGTTTGTTTGTACTTCACCAAAGCCGAAATCCCCAGCGGAGCGGGTTGAGTGATCATGATCAAGTCACATGACAAATTAGATAAAACATTGACTTTTTCCCAGAGATTTGAGGACAGGATAATTAAACTTTCTCCGAAAACGTTGAACTATTTCCCCCAAACAATGACAATTTATTTTAGCAAATTGTGACAAAAGAGATTAATGAACTTTGGCATGTCAGTTCAATAATAGTAAAATCGTCATCAGCAGAAAACAATTTCTCCAAACCTAACATTCCGTTAAAATTTGACCTAAACTTACGTCATTTCTAATACCAAAATATTCTGTGACGCACACACGTGCGTGTGATGCAACTAGCGATAATAGTTATTGAGGAGGACTACTTAAAAGCAATATTCCCCTCATCAAGAATGTCTATGCCTGAAAGAAAGTAACAATTCTCCAAAGTATACCAAGAGTAATTCAATTACCGCTTTCTCCCTTTCTCTGATATTGATTTGGGAGATGAAGTTGCAAAATATGTAAAACTTAATGAAATTTTGGATGCTTTCAAAAACAAATATTATGATAACCGGAAATCATTTTGAAATGAAGTGATTTTTTAAAATGATTTACATTTTTATTCTATTATACTTACATGAATAGGATCCAAAATACTATTACTCCCCGGTAAATATCCTTCCACTGGAATTCTCACTTTGCCCCAAGTCGATAGTCACTACGTAAAGTCACTTGTACAACGTTACTATATTATGCTTTCACTTTTTTGCACACAATCCAATATTTTTTGCACGGACCTGTTGTCTTGTCAAGAGCACTGGAGTAAATGTGAGCAAACACTCCCGAGCTCTGGGATAAGGCATCAAGGCAAAAGGAGCGGGGAAGGTAGAGTAGGCCAGGCCATGCCACATATCATAATATCCGAGTTGATATGTTTTCGTTGGCGTAATGTCGGAGGAGTTCCTTCCAGCCAATATAACTCTCCTCAACCAAGTAGCGCCTTGCTCTTTCCTAGAAGAAAGTGTCTAGTAGCTGGAGAAAAAAGGGAAGATCGGCAACATTGTTTTTATGTTTGTTTGAGAAAGATCGAGAGACAAGAGGAGAAAGCAGATCGAGGTATCTTCAAGTTGTAAGTATTATGCAATGGTATATGGTAATGGTGGAAGATAATGGAATGAGAGGAAGAATTGGAATTGGGATAGCTCCGGGAATAAAATGAATTAATGGACTTTTCTGGGAAATATTAAAAATCTGGAAATATTTTTAATGACTGGAACGAAAGAAAGCATAATTGTGGTTAATATTGAAAGCATCTTGTTCATTCGGAGCCCAATAAAAGTTTTCTTCGTAATTTTGTAAATACATATGGAGATTCGAAAGAAATCCGAACAACATTCAAATTCCGACGCAACCAAAAATCTTGCTATTTTCCCTTTTGCTTCCTCCCCGCATAGTTTTGTGTAAATCCATTTTCCTCAAGAATTTCAAAATTCCAGAACAAAATTGTGCAAGAAAAGAAAATAGTTTTAAAACAAAATGTGGTTTGGCATTGGTTAGATTTTGCGAATTCCGTCATGCCCTTATCCTTCACATTCTCTTCTTGCGTCTTTTACCCATCAAGTTCGTCTTCCATCCTCTCTGTCCATCTTATTTCCCTATCTTGTAGCTATCATATCATATACATATAAAGTAAGGATATAGATACATGTAGAGGAGAAAGCAATCTTTGTCGTGGAGAGCATCATCCCAGCCACAGTCATAACAAGCTACCTCTACCACCAACACCCACGCACGAAATCGCATCGGCGCAAGACACGATCCGTTATCTGTGTAGAGACGCAACAGAATTTAATGTTTTTTTGGAAGCTATATCATGGCTATACCGAGATATCTACCGTAATATGAAGGCAGCAGCTGGCACTTGGCTTCTCCTCATATACCAACACGACAGTGGAGAAGGCTTACCTCAAAATATTCGCAATATGCTGGAAAATGCCACGGCCTGCTATATATTTTTTGCAGAGAAAAATTTTATGCTTGCTTTCACCATACCCATCTTTCCTCTCCTCATAATATTTTTTCTCCTCTCCGGACGGCAATTTCTCTGAATGAAAATAGGGCTGTGGGGCTGCTCCTTACTCCCCCCATCCCACTTCCTCCCATTCAGTCCCCTTAGCTCGGCCCGTGTCGGCTCGGATTTCTGACGCAGTTCACAGGATACTTTCTCCCCGCTTGCTAAGGAGTCATCAACATATGTGTGTGGGTGGGAAAGGGTTTGATCTAAAAATAGATTTCGCTCCAGCAGTTAACTTTTTTTGGAATGGAATGGCATTGAGCTCCCCTTTCATATATCTCCATACGGTATAGTTTTTAAAAATATGGGGAAAGCTGGTGGGAGAAAAAATTAAGGAAGGAAATGATTTCGCATATAGGTTGGCTCATTCATGGATTGCTATTCTTGCCATGTCCCGTGGAATAACTCATACAATTTCGGATCCTAGATAGCAGGGCTCCTGCCGCCATTGAGATGGGACTGCTGTGTTCGAGGAGAATTGGAGGAGCGTTGAACAATTTATAATAAAATTATCTCCGCTTGGCTAACATGTTTAGAATGGATTATGTAAGCGCATTTAACCCATCCATATAGACTAAAATTCTTCCCTGCTGCTTTCACTGCAGAAAAAGGAATGAAGCTGAATTGTATTTTTTACGGTGAAATGAAAGGAAATCCTGTTTAATTTACGTTTTTATACTTGAGCTAGATAATTTCTCCTTTGGCGTGTCATTCAAAGAGGTTTTTATAACGGGTTAAATCACTTCCTTCCTTCATTATCTCCTTATCCGAAGGAACGACTTCTGGGATGATTCCGCCTTTGATTTATTTAGCTTTATTTAGCGCTATTAGGTAAAGTCCATTGAATGACTTTTAGGATGGGTGGAGTGGAGCGCTTTCATCTTCATAATACAAATTGGATAATAATCCAGTTAAGCGGAGGGATTAAAACCGGGTTTAGTTAAAGAGGTTGTGTAGGTGGTGGTGGGAGGGCGGCTTTGTTGATGATCGTGGGATGGAGTATATGAGGGAGTGGAAAATGTTCTAGTAAATGTTGATGGATGTGAATTGGCGGCATAGCCTAGATAAATATTTACAGTCATGAATGATGAGGAAAGATACGTTTTTCGGGAAGAAGAACATATTTATTTAACGTTAATGATCGGTTTTTGCTATAAAAAACACAATTTTCTGATTCGTTTGCCTACCCAACTCCCGAAACTATGCACACGTTAATGATATTGCAAACGTTGCAACTAAAATAAAATGATTGTAATTACAATGACGTACCTGTAAGGTTTTTGAACTGTACTCATACATAATATTCAAATAATTGTTGTAAATTCAAATTTTGGATTCTTTAATCAGTGATTTTTAAGTGACTATATAACTGACAGTGATGAAACATATACCACTGAAATCAACATTAAAATACCTTTCTTTTGATACCCCATTTGGTATATCATGTCATTTGAAAAAAATGATGACCTTGACCTTTGACCTCTTTGGAGTGGTCCGATTGACCCCAAAAACAATAGGGTTCTTCCCATTTACCATTTGTACATGTGTGTCAAATTTGAAAATAATCGGTTGATGCGTTTAGACGCTAGAGTGCGTACAGACAGACATACGGACAGACGGACGGACAAGTGCCAAAACCAATACATACCTTACAGGTACGTAATAATGGCAAAAGGGGTTAATTTGGCATGTAAAAGCGATCCATTATTGCCGCAACAATCCTATCTCCTTTTGCATTTTTCCGCTTTTTAATTTTTCTACCTTTCCATTTATCTCAAATTCATTGAAAAGTATCCAGTTAAAATTTATATGAAATTTTCTTCTCCGATTTTGCTACATTATTCTTGGAACTGTAAAATTGCTTATATGAGTAATACAAACAAGCTATAACCAACCGTAATAAAAACCGCTGTAGGCAAATATCTTGAAGAGTATAAAGACATCCGCTATCACTTCCAAGATAAAAGGATCCGGCTTCCTGTCTTCAAAATCCTGCCTACAGCTATCTACCACCGGCATCTCCTTTACTTACTCATCCATCCATATGATTTCACATCCAATACGCCATAAGTAGTAACATGATAGGGATGTTCTTAGCAGATTATAGGTACCTTAGTCTCTGGAGTAAATTTTAATAGCGCCGAAGGCGCTTGTTGGGGGGTGGGGAGGGGTAGGGAAGGGGTGGGGGCCGCCCGAAATACACACTTGCACCCTACAGTTACCATACAGAATAC
>JAQGAG010000870.1:0-12375 GCA_034696835.1 Lepidocyrtus lignorum
ATCGGATCACGGGAAGTGGGTCAAAGGTCAAAGTCGTCATATGGAGGGGTCATATAGTAAATGGGGTATCAAAAGAACGCCCTTTGTTCGCTCGTTTCAATGCTATATTTTTTATCAGTTTCACTTACATAGTCACTGAAAAATCACTGATTAAAATATTAAAAATTTGAATTTTCAACGTTGTGGTAAGAATGTCAGTATGTAATAGTTATATATGTAGTAATTATACTTCATGAAAATTTGCATAACATATGACTTACAGCTTCGTTGTTGTATTACAATCAACTTATTTAATAATTTTTTTTTCATGCAATCGCCCAACCGTCGAACTCGTTATTATTATTTGTGATGTGTTAGCAAGACTTCCTTCGATATTTGCGTATAATAAAGGCTTAGGAAACACGTACAGGGTGCAAACAAAAGTGCAAATCATGCCAAAATGATGTACTATAGATCGACATCATCATACACCAATATTAATAGGAAGAGGGGTAATGAACCGAAATGATTATATATTTTTACAATCGGATATTTTTAAAAGGAGGACGGGCGCCTGCTCGCCATGAATAAATCGGATTACATGTTCGGCAATTTTCCCGAGTCCATTGTATTGGTACAAAACAATATACCTATACCTAAACAAGAAAATATGAGACATAGGATTCATAGGAAGGAGTCGTTGCATATTTACGAAATAATAGTAATCAGCATTTTGATTCCTTCGTCCATACCATTCGGATTCCTGCATAGAACAACATTGCATTTTTTTTACTTTTTACATTTAGCTCGGACTGTTTCCATCGGAGAAAAAACTATTATCTGAGCGAAAGGGACCTTCAAACACTGTGTAAGCAAGGGAAGCAATTTCGACGGCATTGCATTGGCCTGGCACTGAGATTTGAAGAATAGAATTTTCTTACCCCCAAGCACATTTTTGACAACTGCACCATCATGATTGTTGCATGAAAGCAGATTAGCGAGGAAATACATCTAGAAATCATTTTTCATTCAAAGTTCCATAATTATTTTTGGGCTACAGCAACTCTGCCAACACGGTCTGAGGATAATGAACTAAAAACAAGCATAAATTGAAATACACTGGACACCAACTGTAGCCACAAAGACTCTAAAGAAAAAGTCTTCCTAGAAATTCTAAATTACTTCGTTCATGGCAGAAAATCTCGAATTTCGATATTATTGGCAATCACACAGAATAATAATATACAAAAAGAAAAAATATATTTAGGTTTTAGGTATCCACTCCATCGTTGTAAACCTTTCAATGGAAAGTACAAAATTCCTAGATACAAGAAATATTATTGTCCCGTCTACGCCTTTTCTTATGTGATTCATTGTCAATTTACTTACACGATTTATATGTCATTATTTGGCGTAACTCCCACTTTTATGTGAACTTATTTTTTCCACGAAATTTAATAAAACCACCGGACTAGATACCTTATGATATGATAATGATTGATTTTGTTTCTGAGGACATGGCGATTCTTTGATCTCTGTAGTTGATCTGATGAATGCTGTACCTAGTTACCACTCATAGGCACCATGTGGTAGTTTTGGTACCGGATACATCGACCTGAAGCGGCTCTGAATCAGAGCCTCCGATACTCAATTTTGAATCCATTACTACAGTCGAGTTCAAGACCACAAGTTTGGAGTCACGTTTCACATCGCTTCTTAAAATTCCAGCATCAATCATTTTTTCAATAGAAATGGCCACTGCTCATTAGGGATTAGTTTGCTTGGGATATATTTGGTCCTATGCTATTTGCCATTGGCCATTCATCTCAATCTGATCAAGTCATGTTGATGTACTATTCAGAATTGAAATGAAAAAGTCAAAACTTTTCGTTGCGTTGCAAGGAAGATAATCACCTACGTTTGATTGAAATTGGAAGTGCTAAAGCAAGAGAGCATACAGATATGTACAACAAGTATGATATACCTATGCATTTTATCTTTCATATAAATTGCCCAAGTACAAATATCCGAACAATTGAGGAGTAAATGGACGGTAAATCCGAATGAAAGTTTAAAAGAAAAAATCCTGACATTCCTGACGTGTCCGCCGTGTCTACCTGCTATCGCATCATAATCATGAAAGCAGAGCTGTGAAGAATAGAATTTAAAAATTAAAACTTGGACTAATATTATTAATATGACTCGGCTATTTAAGCTATAAACCTTTCAACACTAAATAGTCCAACAAGGCAACTTATAATTCTTCAAAAACATTTTTGCTCGTATAAAAAAACGTAACCCTTTTTTGCTTTTCATGCATCATACACATTAAGTATCGAAGGTATAAAAAACGCTTGCGCTCGCTCACTTTTGCTTTCAGCTATATTATGATTATTGCATTCTAGTTTATTCACACCAAACATTAAACAAGCATTATTATTACATGAACTCCCCAACTCAACTCCAAGAAAGAAGATTCTCAGGAGGATGATGTGAAGATGAGTCGACGAGAATGGATATGAAATGAGTTTGAATTGAAGCTGGTAATAATAGACAAGAGCAACGTCTGCAACAATGCTCAAAGTGAATATCACCTCGACCGTGGTAACACGTCCGAAGCGTCTTTGCTGCCGTCTTGACAGAACCAGTGTATATGGACAGTGGTCAGCAGAAAGTGTTTAAGTGCCGAGAGTGTTGGGGTGACGTTTAGTAGGCTTCACTTAAATATCCAGGAACAAATAATTATATTTTAATACCTAGTGTTAAAAATATATAAAAAAAAATGGCGTTTATTAAAGCGGTTGTGATTGTGATGGCGTCCTTCTTGCTGTATATTGTTGACAGCAGAGGTAGGGTCAAATTTATCTGAATATCATTAACTTTAATAAAAGGATGTGTTACTTTAACGAAACATTGGACGAGTTAAATTGAAGATATCTAATTGGAATTATTTTAATTATTATTCTACAATTAGCAGGTATAGCTGGAAATATCAAGCTTGTGGCGATGAATGGCAATCAATATTGGTTCAGTTCAAGCAGTCCCTACGCTCCCAATTTGAATTACGCACTTTCCTATCAGGTAAAAATTCATAATTTGATTGAATATATTTAATGGTGAATTTTTGATGCCCACCGTATTTAACTTGAAATTGATATCTTGTTTTAGTACTGCAGAACTTTAGGACTTCAGCTTGTGGTTTTAGAGACGAAAGAAGAGGTGGATACCATTTCAGCTTATCTTAACAGCTTTGAAGGTAATTCCGGACATTTCGACTTTTCAAGTGGGTTCAAACCGAAATTATATCGAATTAAAGTCTGCTGTATCATTAATTTGTTTTTCAACAAATCTACAAATTCCTATGTTCATGCTCATCAAAGCCATTGACTTTTGATTCGAACGAGATTCAGAATTCAGTAATGAATGTTATGTATGAAATGCGTAAAACGGAGAAAAGAATAGCTGATGCCTGTAAAAAGCAATCCATTATTACTTTCTGCTTGAGCTATTCCCTCTACCTGAACAAAATACAAGAAGGGAGGAAACATTTTTTTAACTTTTTGCAACTTTTTTTAGTGGGATCCGTCATGAACAGGATGAACTATTGGACCAGGTATTATAATATATTACTTTATTATAACGACTTATGTAATTACACAAAAAACATTACAATTTAATTTAATAAATAATTATCTTGACTCTAGTGCAAATCGGCTTGGGGCGAATAGCTGGCTATGGATGTCTAGTGGGGAACAATTAAATGGGTCCTTTGAATTTCCTCTTCTCAAGCAGGACTTGTAAGAAAAACTTTTTGAATTCATATTTTTTTTTGCTGCAATTATGATTTTTTGGGTGGACCAAAACCGGTGTTAGGAAATGTGTTAGGTTGTGGCATTCAATATGTTTTCAGTACAAATGCATGCATGCATGCATACGTTTAGCTATTTCGGAGAAATATTTTCATGGATCATCCTTTCAACGTTCTCACAACAAGTACATACATACTAAACAAAAAACAACAAACATGTAATTTCGAGAAACTGCGAAAACTTGGAATCGCTTTTTGCTCCATGCATGTACTCCATGAAATGGAGAGAGATTCAGAGATATCATGTCCAGAAAAAGATAACTGAAAACAAAGTACATGCGATGTTGCACCCCGAATATGCAATGGCCATACAATTTTTTCCAACCAGTTTTATCAGTCCATCATGCGTAAACATGCTGTCCATAACATACTCTTTCACTTTTCTTCAAAATCAACTTTATTTCTCCAAGGTTGAAGGTTGATCTTTACAAGATAAAAATGATTCATCTTTCTGTAATGTATGTAGGTGTACCACGATATGAAACTTGCCTTATATGAATTTTTTAAATGAGACTGAAATTGCAAGTCTGTTTTTACCTTTTTTACGAGAACTTAGGTAGACCATTTGTTTGTTCCCAGAATGACATTTTTTCAAGATTTTTTCAAGATAATTTCATCAACTGATACTTTTCATTATTAGAACGTAAAAACAAAAACTACTCCAACTCCAAAGGGCATTATTACGTGCTATAAATATCTCGCCATTTCAACATATTCCATTTAAAGTACAATACAATGGACATTAGAATCCATACCGCTATTGGCCAGTTAGCCATAAAAGCAAGATTACGCACAAACTTCGCTAAAAATCAAGCGTCTTTAATTCATGAACAACTCTCATCGCGAGAGAATCAGTCAGTGTGGGATCAACGATCAACTCCCTTGTCTGCTCACCTTATGCGAACAGCTTGTATGATATTATGAGGTATTATGTAACTTATCATCGTAAAATGCACCAAGCAATTATACTATCACTATCACTTCTAGTAAAATGTCAATAGCGTGTGAACGGGATAAAAAATATTCCTATAATAAGGGCTGGGTTAAGTTAAGTATAGCACTTTGTTTTTATTTTACGATAGACTTGAGCTTGAGATTGTGAGCGGCTAACTTGCAGCCGGACTTCATAAAATTACGTCCACGCGACGCAATGATAAAAGTTCAAATTGCAAACTAATAAGATTTTCTCACAAAGACTTATATTGTCATTTGCTTCGATCAAAACAAATGACATTCGCTTCTAGAATGATATGATATGATATGATAATTAATTACCTATTATTATATGTTATGAAGATAAGACGAATCTGCTTGAACATGATTTTCATTTGTTTTTCTTTTTGTGTAAAATTGCAGAGGGAACAGCAATGCCAAGAACTGCCTTTCGATGAAGTCGACTGTGGCGAAGAGAGCTATCTTCACACCAGATGAATGTGAAAAATCCCTCCCTTTCATTTGCGAACAGGTAAAGTCAAAGTAAAGGGATGAGAGTGGATTTATGATTTATTAGGTATCTCAGACCCCTGGCGCACTCTAATCTGAGATCTAACCTTTCCCGATAATTATGATAGTGACATGTTGATTGTCATGTGCCTTTAGGGCTTGATTTAATTCTAATTGTCTTTGTTATCACAAATCGTAGTCAGTGAATTTGTTCAAGCAAAGGATGAATTTAATGTGAATGAACTTATTTGCTAAAAAATATTCTCATTTTCCCCCAGGTTCGCTGTTTGTATTATAACTACCCAGTAACCCAATTCCCCGATCCTAACGACCTCCGATCGGACCTCCAAGATGGTGTTGAAGTTGGGGTCACTGAGTCCGAGTCCCGGTAAGGTTGTCACCGGTATAAGGACGTCAGAATGCAGAGGTCAAGAGAGAAACAAAAAAAATTGCAGCAAGTGTTTTCCATAAAAACATGAATAATGTACTAACAAAATGCATACCTACCTATGTGCTCAATTACTTTTCTTTCAAAAGCACAAACGACTAATTTTCAAAAAATTTCCCAAATTAATCTGCCTAACTGTCTTTAACTTTTTCTTTGCACTGATGAATGCATGCACTCATTCTCATGTTAACTTCAAAATCAAATCTGTTTTCGCTGCACTGACTCACTTCCGCTTTTGCCGTCCTTGTCTTATCGTAACTTATTTTCAATGTCCTCTCGATTCCACCTTCTAACTAAAATTCTTTAATTTTTTAATTTATACAGCGCCAGCCTAAATTATATACCCAGTGAAAAGCTCCGGTCTCAAAATTCAATCTCAGCCTCAACTCAATCCAGAAATACTCTTAGATTAGCCCAACTAGCATATCAAGATCAGCGTAAAATAGATCCAAGTAAAATTAACCGGAGGATTACCCTCCGTCCAGTCCCTTCCACATTTCCGTATACGGCCGCCGACTACACTAACTCATTTTATAAGTACCAGTCCATCGACTATTCAGCAACCAGCACGGACCGCCCATCCTTCAAAAAAGCAACTAGGGAGACTCTTTGGAGCCCTTGGCCAAGTCTTACTAACATGTTACTCAACAACAATAATAAAAATATGGCCAGGTCAACATCACCAATGCCAGCAACTACCCCAACTGTGGATGGGAGTGTCACCGCAACCATTCACAAAAGCAGGGAAAGGAGCTCTCCAAGAAACATCACCTACATCACAGCACGACCCATATTACCCTCCAAAAGGTCGACAGTATCATCATCCTCCTCTAGATCTAACGTAAAATTTACGAGTCAAAATCCCCTCCAGAATATAAACAGTAGACGCCGAGCAAATCTAGAAATTATAAAGGTTCGAGCAACCGAAAGAAATTCAGATTCAGACAGTTACACAACAACCCTACCGACCATCTCCTCGCTGGAGGAATCCCCAGTAGGAACCGCAACCATCGAAGTGATTTACTCCAGACGAGGTCCAAACTTTAGAAAAGGTGACGGAACAAGTATGAACGACGAGGGGTATTCCGTGACGACGACACTAGACCCAAATAGAATTGTATTTGATGATGAAGAGAACAACGTTGGTGGGGAAGTGGATGACGTAGTAGAAGACGTGGTTATCAAAGATTCCACTACAGAGCCTGTAACCGAAGGGTCTGGGACTGAGCCCTCATTTTACCAAGGGAATGGGATACGACGCCCAAACACAAAAACGGGTTTGAATCAAATTGGCAATCCAATCAGAAATAGAAATAGGAACAGGAGTAGAAATAGCAGTAACAGGAGAAGTGACGAAAGCGTTCAAGATGACGCAGAAACAACAACAGCTCAATCAAGGGCCAAGCCAATGTTCAATTTTCAAAGGAGTAGCAGATACAAGATGAGCTGGGCGGCCAGTTCGACAAATTCAGAAGGATTGAGGGAAGGGAAGAGCGTCAGCGTAATTGCCAATGCAGGACCTAGTAAAATTGCTTTAGGCCCAAGACTGAAATTTCGAGGGAGGTCGGCATCATCTCAGTAAAAGCCATCTCATGACCACAAAATGTTCTCTCTTAAATCATCAAATACCATTAGACTGCTGAAGAAAATCGTTTATTCAAGATTTAGAAATTGATCTTATCTTAACATTTTACGGACATTTCATGCACAACGCCTCCATATTTATTACAATTTACCCAATGCTACTGAAACGCGGACATATTTATTTATGCCTTCGATTAATTCAAATAGTACATGTGATTAATGCAATTTGTTAGGTTACAATATATTTAGTTAATGCTGGTTGCTGAACAGTTCAAGGACTTGTAGATATACTTTATCATACCTTTGCTGTAGTTTATATAATAATGATGGAATACACATTTAAAATAAAGAAAACACTTTAAAATACCTTATCGATTAAATGTTATTATTTATTAGGCAATAAACGTCATTGATTTAGAAGGATCACATGAATAAAATTATTTGAATTGTTCGAACATCATCATGTGGAAGTGGAATAGACCGCAAGCGGACGTAGTACGTACGTGCCATTTTAATTTCTAAGCAGTTATGAAAAGTTAAAAGTAATATTTCATTAGATTTTCACTCTTTGCGTGGTTTATCAATTGTCGCGACAAGTGTTCCTGTTTTCCATTCATTTAAAGTATTTCGCCAGTTTTTTTATTGCTTTTTATTGCGTATGCATAAAAGGTCAGATCCTTGCTCGTGCTCATGTCTCGCCACACATTTCTGACTTACTGGAACAGTAATAAATTAAGCTTTTTAAAATAGCGCATGTCAAAAGTTGCCGCCCGCAAAATTATAGCATCCAACGAACTTTACCCTTCCGTTGGCGTCCAAGGACAGGGCTAGCATAAAAAATTAATATAAAATGAGCCAGTGGACTAAAGAAGTTCATCCAGTCATTTGAAGTCAATATCCAGGAGTCACAAGAGCCCTTAGAAATTATCAAAAGAGTCGAATTCCTAGTTTCCCCTTTTGAAACATGCAGAAATACTCTGCTTTTTTTCTAGTCGCTATTGCAGCGATTGGAAATGTCAACGGTTACTATTTTGCCGATGGCCCTCCTCACCGACCATCCAGACAACTGGAGAGTGTAAATGGCTCAGTAATTCCCGAACCGAAACAAGTAGGATTGTTATTGCATTTTTAAATGGAAACATTTGATTGATTGATTTTATTTTATTAAATTTTACATAACTTTAACATTTACAAATAGGTCAAACTGGAAGAAAATGTCATTTCAATGGAAGCTTCCCAAGTCACTCCAGACCCAGGAACGCCAGACGTTCCCAAGCCAGAGCCTAAGGTTATGGGTATGTCGATGGTGCCAAGTCGCAGAGAAGCTGGCTTTCCTGACCGAAGGAGACAATCCGATAGCTGTCAAATGAATTACGCCTTCTCCAATCCTGGAGATTCTGCCACTTTCCAATCTCCAAATTACCCCAAAGAATACTCCAACAACATCCAAAGCACAGTTTGCTTCTCTTCTCCCTCAGGAACCACAATGAGCGTTAGTTGTGACGTTTTTAATGTGGAGCATGAGCGAAGATGTTCTTATGATTACCTCGGACTTGGTCTTGGAGGAGATCCTGCATCTATTCAGAAGTTTTGTGGTCAGGGAACTTTGCAATCACGACCTACCACTGGAACCAATTTGGCAGTAGTCTTCAAGAGCGATCGTAGCAATCCAAGTGGATCAAACAGAGAACCTTATCGCTTCAATTGCAAAGTCACTGTTTCCGGCTCTTCTGGAAACCCCACCACACCACAGCCATCACCACCACCATCTACAGGGAATTGCACTTGTGGTACCAGGAACTCGGTAAAATTTTAGGATTGATCACAGTCAAATTCAAGTAGATATCTATTCATATCGATTCTGGAGAAAATGTAGTCATATATCGTATTTTATTTTCAGGGAAGAATTGTCGGAGGTCAAGACGCTAAGACTAATGAATTTCCGTGGAGGTTAGGTCCAGTTTAATTTGAATTTCAAAGCTTTTCAAGAAACTCAATTTATGAAGAATTTCTTGTCATTTTCATTTCCTCAGATGTTACTTGAAGACCAACAGATATTCATTTTTCTGTGGCTGCTCCGTCATTTCAAATAACTGGATATTGACTGCTGTAAGATTCTGACATTGAATTACACATTATTTCATTCATTCGGCTACGGTTTCTAAAAAGCAAACTGGTACCTTTCAGGCTCATTGTACTCAAGCTGTTATGCCCCTCCAACGAGGAGATGTTTTATACGCAGTGGTGGGTGATCATGACAGGTCTACGTCTACAGAAACAGCTAGCCAACAGGTTGAAATCGCATCAGTGTTCGATCATCCCGATTACGATGATAATACTATGGATAATGGTAAATTAGTTTTTTAATTGTATTTTTTAATTGAAATTTATCATAATCCAGTATTGCTCAAACGGTCTATTATTTTGTACATGCTTTTTCCAGATGTGTCTCTGCTCAAAGTCCGTAGTCAACTCACTTACAGTAACACGGTTAGTGGATTAATCATAAAAATAAAAATTTATAACCAAATCAATAGCCGTAACAATCACTCTATAGCTAATACGGATTTTCTACAGATTTCCCCAACATGCCTTCCCTTCAAATATGCCAGTGATGACTTCAGTGGAACCACTGTCAGCGCCAGCGGCTGGGTATAAAATCAATTAAACGATTATGGCTTTTGATTACTCAAGCATATTGCTTTATTTCTTTAATTATTTTCTTTTCATGCAATAGGGAACCACTACCCAAGGTGGTTCAGTCTCTAACACCTTGAGGGAAGTTGACCTCCCTGTCCTCACCACCCAACAATGCTCACGATACTACCCAGGACAAATCACAGAGAATATGATTTGCACTTACAATCCTGGAAAGGATACTTGTCAAGGTTGGAGAAAATTTCATAAGCAAACGTTAGGACCAACTTATGGAATCCGGGGCCAAGAGAGATAATGCTAATAAATGTATTTAATTTCAAATTTCAGGTGACTCTGGAGGCTCCATAGATCTTTTGAGAGAGGGACGATACTATTCAATAGGCGTCGTTTCATGGGGTATCGGTTGTGCGGTAAGCCATTCGATAACATAATAAATAACTAATTTTTTTGTTATTTCAAAAATGTAAATATTTTTTATATAAAACCTGCAGAAAGAAAATAACCCCGGTGTTTATGCCAAGACCACGAAGTACCTTGACTGGATCAGGAAAACTGCCTCAGGTAAAATGGAATGCATATATCTAGTATTTCTAGTTTGCTAATAGTGCTAGTTGACGATACTTTTATCCATGGATCTTTTGTGATCTGATCATTAATGTCCAATTATAATTCAATATTTGCAGGGGAAGAGTTCTGCAATCCCTAGGTCCGTACTTACCGCCGATTCAGCAGCCTATTTATATTTTTCTTAACAAAATTTCCTTCTCTGTACAAAATTAGAAAATATGTTTTAATAAAAGTAAGAATGAATAATAAGCATGAAAACGTACTTTTTGGAATGTAAATTCGTAATTTTGTTACATTCTCATATTTTAAAGTAGTTAGAAAATGGTTTGAAGATCTAACGGTATACTTTATACACTTCCTGTACATAAGTACGTAGGTATGTGCCAACAACCAACGTACATAAAACGTAGTTCATATAAGTAATTATAACAGCATCCACCGATTAATTCCATGATCATAATCAAAATCTAGAGAATATTTTATCCGATCGTAAATCTCGGAGTTAGATCCTCCTCTTTCAACTCATAACTGAAGGTCACAAGTGTTACCACCCGTACAATAGAAAATTTTCCTTCGTTGTCAATCAGTCAATGCGAGTTGTCACCTTTGTGTGCATGAACTGAAGTGCAGCCTTTCACACAACTTATGCCAACTGCCAAAAACTCAACAAGCAGCCAACAATCAATGTACCTATATCAATAAATTGATCCTAATTAATAGAATAACGTAGCTGAAATCTAAACTACTGAACAATAAGAATGATACTAGTCATTTTACAAAAATCAAAAGTTTAAATTTGCCAAAAATTAAATTATTGATACTTTAAGCAGTGATTTTTCAGTGACTATAACACTTACAGAAACTAAACATAGGTAGCTTGTTTAACTCACCAGTAAAAATGCTTTCTTTTTATACCCCACTCAATACACCTTGCCATTTAAAAAAATTAATGACCTTGACCTTTGACCCGCTTGCAGTAATCGGATTACCCCCAAATGCAATACCGTTCTTACTATTAACGATATATAGCCACATGCAAAATTTTAACAAAATTGGTTCACGCGTTCTATAGAAAGTTTAGCTAAAGTTATCGTGTTTACAGACGGACAGACGGACGGACAGCACAACTAATCGCTATACTAGCTTTCAGCTACGTAATAACTATTATCACACTATGACGCACAAAAAACTGACTCCAAAACATTTAACTATTTTTGCAAAAACTTCATTCTAAGAAAAAGTACATAGGTATTTATAGTTTTATTCATTTGAATTGGGAGTCAATTTCCAGTTCAGAATCAGTCGTAAATCCAAGTCACACAATAATAGTCAAAGTGCCTGGAAAAGAATTAATTTCATTTGAAATCAATCGATCATTCAGCTCAAAGTCTCAGCTACAATGTTCTCTACTGGAAGCATTTTTGCAAAAACATTTTATGCAACATCACGTAAATAAAAATGATAAATAAAAATGTCAGTTTTTACCGCTTATAATGACTGGAAATGATTTATTTATCTCCCAAATTATTTAGCATTATTACTGGAAACGGCAGAGAGCAATATACCGCATTTATTACTTGCTGCTGCTGTGCCGTCATTTAACTTTTAATTTCTTAGAAATCACATAAAATTCCATATAAAATGTCACTTTCCCATCTACTTTACCTGTCATTTTTGGCCTGTCTCATATTACCCACATTCACCGATGCGATTCCATCTGGGAATAATGCAACCAGAAGTCGGCGTCAGACCAATGGCTGTAACTACAGCTTCCAATTTCAAAACGTGGGAGAGAGCGCCATCCTAAAGTCCCCCGGATATCCTGGAA
>JAQGAG010000871.1:0-12375 GCA_034696835.1 Lepidocyrtus lignorum
TCTGTCTCCTCAACGTAGTTTTGGTCGCCTCCGGATTGGAGATATTTTACGAAGTAGGCAGCGAACAAAAGCCATTCACCTGGTCATATAAATTAATTCACAAATTAAGATAACATTTTTAGTTATCAATGAATTAGCCAGTGTTAGTATGTAGTTAATTGTTACCTCGGATCGTCAATCCCATAATAAACATGGCCACAGTTGCAATTAGCTGGCCGATATAAGACGGAATCAACTTCCAAAACCTTTCCAGCCCTTCCCCATAAGTGTCCGTCCAAAAGACGAAGTTGGAAACGGATTCAGATAAGGACGAAGGAGAGGAATTTGAAGGAGTCTTCATTTGCCCCAATCCATTTTTATTCACTCCATTTTTCTGTATTCCGTTTTGACTTACCTCAGTCCCCCCTCCTCCCCCTTTGGTTTTCTTCATTTAGAAAACTTTTACTTTCTAACAAGACCAAAATTCCAAGTTCAAAGTTACCAACTGGATGGATTGCCATCAAATGAGCCATCTTCATGATTATTCTATTGTCCATTTTTTATTACATACGCAGTCATTTTATGATACTGCGCAGACATATACCTATGCAATATATTGGTTCCAAATATATGGACCTCCCACTAAATCAAATACCTCAATTAAAATGATGAATCATGTTATATAAGACTTATATAAAACTTGTATAGAAGTTTCCAATCGAAGTCCACTTGACAAAATCTCATTTCAACAGCTGGCTAAAAGAACATTGAAATATTTATAATGATAATGATAAATAATATATTAGCCTTATCATCACTTACCAGTTCAAACTCAAAAGCTACTTTTACAAAGGCGATAAATAGAATCAGTGAACTGAATTATGTATTGAAATTGAAATCCACCTGTTCAAAACAGGTGTTCCGTACTGATAAGTAAACGTATTGTCGAAGTTCGATAAGTGCGAGTAGACTAATGCATACGACATCGTCATTCGTTACAGGTCATTATCATCGATAATTAAAGCTTAATCAAACACACATGAAAATTTAGTCAATCAAAGATGCATTTATATTTTAAATAGTTATCATTTTATCAAGCTTACAAAAGTGCAGATGCATTGAAAAAAATGATAAGCACTAAATACATGCTCACGGTCACGAAAGCGTCTTTGCTCAATATAATTGAAATTGAGATAATGAATGGACTTTATTTTTTAGTCTTTATCATCATATCACAAGGAAATGAGTAGATAATAAAAGAATGATTTATAAATTGTTACATTAACTTTAATTAGTAGGGAATAAATATTTAAAACTTAAGTTTAAGAATGGGTCCCATTAATGTGAGATGAAGGGATCCCCTTATCAGCCCCCCTCTTTCTTCTGGCAATCCTACCTCGACTAAGCGCCTGGCGACCTAAGGGGGCCTCCGAATCAAACTCCGACACAAACGTATCCTGACATGGGCTTATCGACACAGCCCTATTATTAAATCCCACCCTCCCCAAATCCCAATGATACAACGAGGTCAGAGTCATCTCAAGCATTGAGCCTCTGCAATTCTCCTCATCAAACAAGCGGACGCAATTCCCATGAGTTTTCACTGAAGACACCTCCTTCATTGCTTCAGGGGGCAAATCGGTACACTTTTCGAGATCCTTGAAGTCAACTAACAAGCTATAGAATAGATTGTGGTCATACAAGCTTATCTTGGCGGCCTTGTGCCTGGGAGGCGGCGTAGGTTTTGGACGCTGGGGTGGCTTCCAAGAGCAGAGGTGGAAGGAGGAGATCTCATCTAATATAAATGACCAGGAGTAGCCCGATAGAGCCTGAAGTTTGGGGCCGTGACAGTCCCCACGGGCGTAGAGGATTGCGCATTGGCCCCCTTCTCTGGTTGGGGATTTCCTGGCGCCGTTGTCAGTGTGGGGGACGCTTACGCAGCCGGTCATGACATCGTCGTGGGAGACGTAATAATTCCCTGGAATATTTTAGAAATTTATCAAGGGGGAAAAATTGGGGCAATGAAAGACAATTTTTGAAGATTTAAGATGGGTTACCTTGAGTGAAGTAAAACTGATAGGGAGAGGTCGACTTTTCACTTGCAATTGCACCGGAAGTTAGTAGAATGAGGGAGTAAAGTCGGATCTGAATTGAAAAATGTTTCGCCATTTTTATTGTTGAACTTTGCAGGTCAGAGGTCCACGAACAATTAATTCCTCTGTGAAAAATACTGATTGGGATGTGATGTGATGTTGAGTCCTCTCTGGTCCAGGGTCAGAAATGATCCATCTTTAAAATGCTTCACGAAATATATCACAAGCTTAAGAATGAAATGAATGTATGCAATTTTTGCTTTTAGCTTTACAAATAATTAGTAAAAATGATTATGACGGCATTTCAGAAGAAAAACTAAATTTATCTTAAAACCAAGCAAAGAGGAAGGATGCGGGGGAAACATCCGTGGCAAAGTATGGGCGCATGCCAAGTAGCGTGTTACATCGTTACATGGTGTAATGATTTTCCGATATGACCATTTCGATTCGATACCTCATTAGAAATTCCAACAAATCTGACGAAAAAGCTACTTTTTCAATGAAATATTAATACGAACAATTTTCGTTTTGTGGATGGGAGGGAACTGAATAGATATTTTGACAAGATATGACCCACTTACAAAAACTGATATGATCTGATCCGAGTATGAACTATTTACTTTTAACATTGATAAGGCTAATTTCCGCCACGGGTTCTCTTCCTGTCGCATGGGAGGGAGGATGCCGCCTTGACCACACAACCATATTTCGCAAATGTGGATGGTATTTATTGGAACTACAATAAATTTTCATTCAACATCTTACAATTTAAATGAAATCTACATTTTTCACCATTTAATTTAATAACTTCACAATAAAATATCAACATACAAAAACATTCAAATTCGCAACATGATAACTGACTAATTGACTCTAGTGTACAGCCGGCTTCTTCTGTATTTCAAGAAAATTCCGACCAGAAGAACACTGATACCTACAGAAATACCAACACATCCTAAGATAACTACCAATCCATACCCCTCCACTATCCCTCCGCCCCCACATCCTAGAATAGAACTCTGCTTAACCTCAACTTCAGATCTGACCCCCAAGCTGGAGCTAATGGTGCCCTTCACCCTAACCAAAATCCCTTCACTATTCACATCTTTCAAATACACCATTCCTGGATGGAGCCTCTTCCTAAGTTCCTCCGCAGTTAAAGTCCTTCCCCCAATGATCCTCCCGTGGATCTGCGCCTCCATCTCATATTCCACGGGAATATCCTCCTTCACCATCATGAATGAGCTGACATTATAAACAGAGCAGGGTGGGACCTTGAACGTTTCCTCCACTGTGAATTCCTTGGACTCCTCCCTCTTGTGTTCCTCTCTCCTTCGATACTCCTCCTGGGATTGGAATTGGAAGGCCGCCTTTAGTTCCGCCTTCACCTCCTCGTGATCCAAGTAAGGGATCCCGACATCGCTTACTACACTAATCCCGACACTCACCCCAAAACTGGTTAGCTTACTTAGGCTTTCCATCTTTTCAAAGACGTAGGTCTCCTTATAGGTCTTCTTCTCCTTATACGACTTCTTAATTGGGGTTGTCCCATCATTAATGAAATGACTTGAACTGGCCATTTCCAACTTATCAAGGTTCCCATCTTTGAGAAGGTATGTGAGGTTCGTGAGAAACTTGAAGTTTAAAGCGTTTCCGGAAATCTGTATCATACTGTCGCAAGCTATTATGGAGCTGGCGATATCATTAAAGTTGTCATTTATGAAGCTACCGTGGTCCAGTCCATCATCCGGCCCCGCAAATTCAAGCATTTGACCTTGGCAGTTTTGATATTCGTAGAGACGAACACAGTTTCCGCGAGTTGCAATTGAAGATACTTTGTGGAGGGCGTTGTGTGGAAGATTGGTGCATTCCCGGAGGTCAGCGATGTCGTATTCCACTAGTATCCAGTCATATTGGGTGTTTTCAAAAAGAGTAACGAATCTCGAATATGGGGAGGGTGATCTTGACAAAAGACGCTGAGAAAGCGAACTCCCTAAATATTTTATAACAATTTAAAAAGTAATTAAAAATCAATTAACATTATTATAGTACATATTTTATTTGGCGAAAACAAATATCAGCAATTTGGTAGGGGGACTACCTTCATCCAGCCCGGCACAAAATGTCAAAAGAAGTAAAAGCGGCGAGAATATTTTAGCTTGGTGATGCCTATCCATTTCGCATCCGGTCACTTCCTCCTGCTCTTAAAGTTATGGAGAAGCTCAAATTTAAAAAAAAAATATTTTCAGATTTGCTAATAAATCTCAAATAATTAAAAAATGAACCAATAAACTTGATCAAAGTGAAATTGATATAAAGGCACATGAATTAAAACTTTTTGTACAAAACTAGTGGTATGCAAAGCGTACAGTAAAAGCTGCTGACTGAGCTGAACCATTCCTAACTAACTTTGATTGTTTGTTTAGTGTAGACTGTACATTTTTATGGCTTCAGTTTAAAAAATTGCAGTAAAGTTGTATATCATGTCATGAGTCATGTCATATTCTATGAAATCGATATGCACGATAATGTCAGTAATGTTGCAGACTGACATTTGGTACATAACATGATTTTTCCTGAACATAACATCATCATAACCAGGATTCAAAGCAAACAAGGTAGATACAATTATGTTCTTTCCTTATTTGCCACATCCTCCTTTCATTTTAAAATGTCGCGTTTCAATTCAAGACAACATATCATATCCCACCAACGTAATAGAAGTAAACTAGCAAAGCATAAAACTGGAATCGTTTTGGTTTGGTTAGGGCAATTTGTCAGTGTGAAGAACCGAGCAATGCCGAATTGCCGAGTCCCATTCTCCCATTAATAAAATGATATATTAGCTAATCTGATGGCGTGATATTATGACTTGATGACTGGTAATTGTGATGGAATGGTAAATTGAAAATTACTCTTTTAGTCAAAATCTGCATAATGTTAAAAATGAAATGCTTTCATTGATCTATCTTTTCGTTAATCCTAATTGTATTGCGCGGATTGGATTTTTACATACAGATACAATTTGTTTATTAGCTGTAAAATATTATCTTATTAAAAATTACAAAGAACATTTAATTAAACGAGAGTAAACATGAGGAAAACTAAACATCGGCCTCATTACTCCTGTCCTCGCAATCCTCATCTGGAGTCCATATCCCGGCATTTATACACCTAGTCATATGATACATCGCCTCCATCTCAGGCATCTCCGCAAGAACTTCCTGAAGCATGGGCACATTCTCAGTCTCGAAGCACACCTTCATTTGCGGCGGTAATGAGGCCATCACCTCCCTCGGATCCAGTCCCCCTGGACCCAATCTCGCCTTCCGGTCTTTCTCCTCTTGTATCTTCAGCTTTTCCTCGGCCCTCTTCCGAATCCTCTCCCGGAACTCGCCAAGCTCCTTATTAAACGCTTCGAGATATTCGACTGGCTTGCTATGCATCATCTTAGTGTAGAAGATGGTGACACAGGTCCGAGGGTCCTTATATAATTCCTTGAATAGCTGGACGAGGAACTGCATCGTTATGCATTGGTGACTTACGTGCTCCATGAGGTCGAACTTCTTATCCATCGCTAATTCCAAGCACCAGAGGACTAGGTAGCTCATCGTCTCATCGCATAACATTTCCGGGTTATCTTGAAGGAACTTCATCGAGTCGTAGTATTTCCGGAGCATTCCAAATTGCTTAGCGAGAGGCTTCTTCTCCTTGAGGAAAAGTTGTAACCTTTCCTTCTTATCTATGGGGGTGGGAACAAGGGCCTTATTTCGAGGGGAGGGATTCGAATTGATAACCGTTTTTGAGAAGACCTCATGCCCGATCGTGTCCACATTCCAAGGATTTGTCCTCTCCATGTCGTCATATGCCTCTTGTCGTTTGGAGTGCTCCAAGGATTTGGAAGTGTATTCTGTATCGAGGGCGAAAACGTCTTCACCGGAATCCCGTTTTTGTTCCAGGGATAGCTTCTGCTCGGCAAGCTCCTCTTTCTCCTTCAATATGGCTGATTTCTCCTCCTCCATTTCTTTCATTCGAAGAAGGCGGGATTCATGACGCCAGCGGAAGTAGGAGGCTGTGTCGATGTTCGGGTGTGTCGCGTCTTCGTCGTCCGATATCTTTAACAAAATTATTTATAACCATTTTTACTCCAATTAAAAAAACTTTTCCCATCGCCCAAAAACATTTTTAATTGATTTTTTGTATTCCACTTTTGATTGGCCCAACCTCAATATCCTTATCCCAACGAGTGGAAGTTGAGCTTCCAGAACCAGCCATTTTGACTCTCAACTCAATTAAGAAACCAGTTTAAATTAGGTAGTTCTATTCGAAATGTACAACCACTTTCAACTCAAAACTCAAATTGCATAACAATTTCAACGAACGACTAAAAATTCAAAAAACTTCCCCAATCCCCATCTCCCTTCCCATTTGTTTTTTTTGTCTTTATCTCCATTTCCCATTATATCTGTATTGCTGGCAGTGCGGCATCATGGAAAGGTACATAAATAGGTACGATAAGGCTTAATAGGTAAAATGGCGACGTGCCAAAACTGATAAGATGAGATAACGATGTTTATATTTGCTACATAATCAGAGCGAAATATGTGACCGACAAAAATTCATACTGTGCCTTTGCTAAATATTTCACTCAATTACTGTATCATGGACCATTGTAAAGCATATTACTTGTGTATTGTGTTAACTGTTAACTCGAAATGGAATTAATATACATTTGACTAAATCAGATATGGTTGCGAACAAACTAACGAAATTCATTTTTGATTTGAGCGTTTTGCTGTACGAACTTCATCACGGGCCATTAATCATTACTCGTGTATTATTTTAACTATGAATTGAATAATTATATATTTTTGCATTGTAACCTTCTGTAAATTACTACTAAATCAAATTCATCTCGTGCCTTTTTATATTTGTTTTGTATGGATGGGTATTTCTTTTGCTAATATTTTCAGTACTGGATTTTTCTATGCTAATGATATTTTATTTCAATTTCATCTAGAACCGTTTTTATAACTTAAATGTAGTGTAATACTAGGTGGTAAAATCGGAATGAGCTGAGGTAGAAAGTTGGGCTTTGCTTTTATACCATTTCAGTTGTGAAAAAGTAATAGGTACGAGGACAAAGGGTAATAAAAATGTATTGTCTCGAGTTGCCCCACATGTTATTCGTGGAAGCTGTAAAAATGTCTAAAATTATTTGTATGCATATGCAAATCAACATCATCATCATCATCCTTTCATCATCAAATGTCTTACGAAAGGCGTAAATTTTCTTAAAGAATTTCAAAACAATTTTTAAAACGTGAATCATATGAAATGGAATGATGATGGGATGAATACGGTGTAATGCGAAGCTTGACCATACATCACTCATCAATATTTACAAATTTTGTACCAATTTTTTTGTAAGAAAATGTATTACGTCATTTGTAACTGCGGACAAATGAACTTTACTGGAATTCTGGTTAACTCCACTCCACATCCTGTCCTTTTCAGAAATTAGCTAGTATGAGTAGTACAATTAACCTAATTGAGTCATGGTCAATGGTCAGCGTTCATGACACTTGACCACGAAAATAAGAGCATGTCATTGTCTTCCTTTGTCTTTTTTGGAGCGCTTATTTGATTTAGATGGACAATTCATTATTTGAAGTTGGCTAAAATGGATAAGCAATTTTTAATTCGAATAGTTTGGCTTGGCATCTTATTATGTGTGCCGGTCACCTTCACATGTCATAGGAAAATAGGCGAAGTTCAAAGGTTCAATTTTTACTATTCCGAATTTGAAGGTAGTTTCTCTTATTTTTAATGTAATATGTCTTTAACATTTTATAATTGAATTAAGAATTTGTTTAATTAATCTAACGCCATTTTTAAAGGTCTTTATTATGTAAAGGCTACGCCTACAATTGATATTATGGATGTGCCAGCAATAGGATGCATAAGCGTAAGCAGCGCGGCATTGGTCAAGAGCGGCATGAAGTCCGGTCAAGGTGAAACGAAGAATAATGACCAGTGCATCATCCCATACACAGAAAGGGACTGTGGAGGTTCCAAACTGGGGAAGCCAACGCCAGGCAACTTCACTGCGTATCATCATCATCCTATCAACTCCTTCTATCTCTGCTCTTGGAAACTCACGATTAGTCCGTCCTGGGGTAAACCACCTCAACACCATTTAGATAACCAAACAGTGCGACTCCAAGGAAGAATCACAAAGTTCACGGTGGTATCAAAGCTTGAGGATTTGGAGCGTGAGGATGACCTTCATCCCATTCATATTAGCGACCACCCAGAATATTTGGTCAACAATGGGACAACTTCAGTTCAAATGGCCTACGAAAGGAAAATACTTTTAAATGAGAGCTTCCACTTTGGAAACGTTGAAAGCTTCAGCTCCCTCCATGGCATTGAAGTGCTCGACAGCTTAAGCATGGAGGGGCCCCTATGCTTCCCAGTTGGCGCCACATCCGGTTGTGAGCCAACAACAAGGATGAAAGATGTATTGAAGGATGCTTATCAATTTAACTACAATCTGAGGTCGAGAAAAATGACCGCTGAAAGAACCAGAGACTTTTCTATCAGGAAGGAGGTCAAAGTCCCAGCTTGCACCAAGTTGGAGGTTACCTCATTCATCCAAACGAAGGAGAAAGTTCCAATCGAGTTTAATCTTGGAGTTCGCATCTCCGGAAGAAATCGGGGTTTTCAGATGACAACAGACGAACTACGGACTAACCTTCCTAATGGAATGGACTACTTGGCGGATCTCAACGAACTCGAAATTTTCATTAAGACCAAGGGCACAATCTTGGCAACCGTAGGGGTCAGGTCACTACTGAACATAACGAAGATGGCGATACCCGGCTGTAGAATAAACCAAGAGCCACAAACCGCTTCGGCACCATCAACAAACTTATCTGGTTTGAGTGTTATGGAATTCCTCGAAAAATATCAGGCTTATCTTATTCCACTGGCAGTTCTCACAGTGTGTGTGGTCTATGTCGCCCTTTGTGTAAGGATAAGCCATGATGAGGGTCTGAGGAAAAAAGAGATCGAATTAGTGACTGTTGGCCGATACTCGCTGGCCATCGAGTTCCATTCCCCTTGTCAGAAGCGATAAAGGGTTCTGGAGCAGACTGTTCCGGTTTAATAGATATAAACTTCCTATTTTAAATATAGATATAATTTTAATTAACACTGACTGTGATTACCTATTTAATTATTTTTAAAACGTTTTTTTCTGTAGTGGATGCTGTTATAATTGTATTTATGATGATTTTAAGTTTTATAAATGCGGAATTAAATTATCAGAATGTTTGCTAGTAATTGGTTCACTTAACTAATTTTCTTCTTTTTGCTTTTTGATTCCAGCTAATATAATCATGTCATTTTGCAAATTATATTTATCTCATCATGCCCCATGTATTATATAGTGGAACTTTCATTAATTTTAGCACGGTATGGTGGCTTTCACTGTATTAGATTGGCCACTAACTCACTGCACCTAAATCACATCTAAATGCTTTGGTTTCACTTTACATCCTTTCCACAAATGACAAACTAGTTAGACCACAAATTAGTTACTGCGTATTCATTGAAGTCGGTTCAGTATGACTCAACTACAAACAGTTATCATTTGTAGATGATCAATTAGAGACCTTTGATTCTAAACTTGTGTGATAGAGTTAATTTTAAAAAATGGAGCGAAAATTACGGAGTTGGCTCATTTTAGCACTTTTACCATTCGGTTGCTTTGCATGTCATAAAAAAATTGATGGAAGCCGGACCTACAAGTTTAACTTTGCTGAAGGTATTTTGCCAATGACAATCTGGAAAAGTTAAAAAGGACATTTTTATAAAAACTTAAATTATACCTAATTGCTCACGGTTAATGAAAGGATTTAATTGCAACTTCATACAGGTTCATTCTATGGCATGCCGGAACCCTTCATTGGAAGTATGGACATGGCAGTGGCAGGTTGCACTAATTTGAACTCGCCAGAAATTCTTTGGATTGATCCAAGTCAGAAATCTGAGATACAGCAAGGTAGCCAATGCGTCATCCTATACGAAAGAATAGATTGTAGGGGTGAAAAAGTGAGGGCAAGATCCGGTTTCCATCAAATAAATTCATTTCACCTCTGCTCATGGAACCAATTCCCAGATTCCAAGAAATCCCCTCAGAAGAGTTTTGATGAACCGGAAATCATATTATTTGAATATTCTGATCAACGATCTGAGCTAACTCGATACCCCGATGCTGGAAAAGAATGTTTAAACTTACCCGATCTCTCTAATAAGAGGGTATCATCGGTTTATCTTTTGGGTAACTGCCTTCACCTCTACGATTTATTTAACTGCATGGGAGAAATGCTCACGGTATATCGGAATACTGATACCGCACTAAATCTGGGAGGAGGTCCAGTTAACTGGGATAACCGTGCCAGCTCCATAAAAGCATGCAGACCGAAGCTCAAAGGTAAAATTACAAAATTTGGAGTGACATCAACCCTCGAGGATCTGAATGTGGATAGGGAGCTCGAGAAAATAAAAATTTCCGAACCCAAAACATTCACCAACAATTTGAACAATCCTGTTACCAATACCTATGAATGGCGAAACTCCTTCAAGGAGTCATTAACCTTTAAACCCATTTACAGTTTCAATGACTTCGAGAGCATTGAGGTGGCAAACGAGATAAGCATGAATGGGGAGCAATGCATCCCAAATATAGAGACTGAGTGCTTGTCACAGGAAAATATGAAAGATGAGTTGGTAAACGCCTATGAATTCCAGTTCGGACAGAAAGTGGAAGATTGGAGGGATGAAAGATATAAAAACTATTTTCATCGAAGTACCATCGAAGTTCCAGCATGCACCACGCGAATGCTGAGCTTCTCCATATTTGTCAAGAGAAACGTCTCGATACAATTCCAGCTGGGTATTCAAGTTTCCGGAGAAAACAGTGGGGGGCAGATGACAGCAAAGGAGTTACGCTCAGAGCTTCCAGCACGATTGACTTACCTGGGGGATGTAAATAAATTCGAAATTTTTGCGAAGACCGAGGGCTTAATGATGGTCAACGTGGCCGTTCATGATCGCCCCAGTTTGGAAGTAAAGGACAGTCCCACTTCTAGCTGCAAAGACAGTCCCCCACCCCAACTGCCAAACCAAACCAAAGTTTGGGTAAAAGTAAACAAGGCAAAATCCCCACGGGCGACTTCATTGACAATGAAAAAAACTCAGAAAACGCAACAATTTTCAATATTGGTGACACCTGGGAAAGAACTGTAAGAAAAAGTGGTCACCCGAAACAAGACAATTCGATTGCCAAACTCAATGATAATGATAATTTAAAACTTGGAGTGCAGGACATAATTTGGCTTACAATATTAGTTTTAGTTATCCTTGCTTTCATATACATTGTTTATCGCTTGGTATAACAAGTGGTTTTTGGTATTAATTATTTTTTTACAATTATCATTATCAACTGATTTTACCATTCATCGAAATGTAAATTTAGTTAAGCGTTTTAATTTTATGGTCGAATCTTTAACTTGGTTAAGTTTACTTTATTTTCATATTTGCCAAAAGGTGAAACCTAAAGCAACCCAAGTGGATTTTGATATTTAAATGTTACGATTTTACGATGAAGAAAGTAGTAAATTTTGTGCATACTTTAAAAAAAAATTTAAGCCCGAAAAGTTGTTTAAATTCGGATTAAAATTATCATTGTTAAATCTTTTTCATTGCTGACTTATTTTACTAGTTTGTCATGTCATCATCACATTATCAATCCTTCCATTTACTCTCACCAGAATATTCTTCCATTTTTCTCAAAATGCGCCATAAATCCAAAGAGCAATTCTCCTTTTTAATTTTAGTTACACAACAGCAAAACTCATATATCCCGTCATGCCATTGTAATGACGACTTATAATACGTAATTAAGCCACCATTTAATATTTACCGTACAAGAAAAATCAATAAGGCTGTAAAAATTAATTACATACCATGTTTGGTCAGTCACTTATTGCATCTAATTGTAAATGCTCTGGTTTCAGTTTACATCCTGTCCAGAAATGGCAAATGACCACAATCACTTACTGGCTACTTCAGAATTTTAACAATTATGAAACTTTATGTGTCATCAAAACTAACAAATTACTGTATAATTACAGACATTTCTTATTTATTTGTAGATTGTAGATGACCCGGTGGAGATCAATTTGATTCCATAATTGCACAAGAGAACTATTTTTTAAAATGGCAAAACACTTCC
>JAQGAG010000872.1:0-12374 GCA_034696835.1 Lepidocyrtus lignorum
ATACATCCAAATCGGATGGATTTCTTTACTCTCTTTTTCTAAACATATTTAAGGAAGAAAATTTTGTATAATACTTAGCGGTACCTTTTGTACTTATGCTGAATATTTTGAAAGGGGAGTTTATTGAGTACATAAGCTCCTGAAATTTTTTACTCTGAAATATTATATTAATTCGAGAAAATCAAAGAATTTGACTTGCATCTTGGGAACCCCAGTTCATTGAAATCAAAGGAGGATAAAAAAATTAGAAGCCTCAAAGAGCATTCATTATCGGAAATGCTCTTTCCCAGTTTTTCAATCCATATACTCCTCACCACCGCATCGAACTCTCTTGCATTTTAATGAGTGTCTGTGTACCTACGTGATACGAGCAAAAAAGCATCTGCAACTTTGGATGGAGTGGAAAAAAGAAAAAATATATATTTTTCACAGATCTCATCTCACAAACCGACTTTCTTTAGAAAAGGGGAATCGAACTCTACACTTTGATTTTTTTTACTATAAAAGGGATTCATGCCATTCTCGGAGTGAGTAATATGGACATGGAATTACATGTGAATGTGTTAGTGTAGCTGCACACCATCTTCATAGAAGAACTTTCAATGTGGAGAAAAGAACAGAGCTTGAATACAAAAACATATTTTTTTCTCTGTTGATGGTTCATAGAAGAGGGAAGGGAGGAAAAACTAAGAAGAAAAAATACCTTTTTGGAAATCGTGTGATTTTACTCTCTCCGCTCTTTATTCCTTTCGTCTTTTGACTACTCATTGTACTTTTTATGTACGTGTAGGCACCTCCACTGAACTAGAAAGTTTCCTTTCTACAAGCTACAAGAAGTACTTTCTTGCATATCTACGGTTTATCACAAACATTCCATTTGATTATGTAAAGAGAAAGGACTAAAGGAAGTTGGAAGTACGAAAAAAACAGTGGGTGAAAAAAATCGGAGTCTCTTTGGTTTCTCCAGTGAATCCTCAAACCACAGTGAAGTAATTTCCATAATTCTCTTTACACAGTGTTGATGAGATGTCAAGGAATCATGATGATGAAAGTGCAAACTTTCCTCTGCAACTAGATCTATGACATATCGTACCAGCACTTTCCAAAATACCATCGGTTTTGCTCCAGTCCCGTAACGGATTCCAACATTTTTACGGTCTGTATATAGCCCCGGCTCAAACAAAATTGTGGAACTTGTCATATTGAAGGGGCTACAAGGGCGTTTTCTCTCGTTACTTTTATCACCCCGAAAGAAAAGGGGTATACGACCATTATTACTAAAGGTTGATGTACGGACAGAGCCAGCTGAAGAGAAAAAAGTCATTGTCATTCTGCAATAATAGCGGTGGGGAAGAGAAAGGATAAAAGGAGGAAAATGGCTCCTTCCCTTATGCGCCGTTTATTACCAAAGGAGTAAATGCATTCTGTGTCTATAATAGTGTCGGTGGTTGTGAGGTGTCTTCCTGTGTGAATTGTGGTTTATGCATGGCCTTCTTTCATAATGAACCAAGTACTACATGTCATCACACTCTTTGGTTGAAGGAGGAGCAGATGGGGAAAATCTGAATATATTTTATTACACCAGCCAATCTAGTCCATTGACTCACACACGCACTGGGAAAGTTTTCCAGTGAAAACTGGAACAAGCGGCGACCAAGGATTATTATGCATGTCCGTATATACAGCTCTATTTACAATGGGTTCTCAACCCTGCCAAAAATGAGTTGTCGGTCGTGTCCTCGCATTTTAACCATGCATTCATAATCAGCCACCTAAACATAAGCAAACAGTTGGCTCGGTTTTATATGTCCATTTTTCAACAATGCCAGTGGAGAGAAAAGCTCTTGTGTGATGTGATGATGATGATGGCTGGACTAAAGGACTTAAAATCGTGAATTGTTCATTTTCCTTCACATTGTGATTGTGTGAGCTCGGAATATATCCACTCCAGTGAGACTTTTTGCTGAGCCGGTTCGCTCATTAGAAAAAAGTTAATACATTTTTAATGAAACTTTCTGCTCTAAATGTGAAAACGACGGGGACGGCAAAGGAGTTATATCATATTCCGTATTATTAAAATGCGTACATTGTCACCACGAAATACGGACATTGTCATCGTGTGGAATAGTGAATTCATTATGAGAACGTTTTGAAAGAGATGATTTTTTCCTCAACACATCTTACATTGTTCTTTCCCGTTGGATTATTTAACATTTCGACTTTCTCTTTTCTGATATCAGCGTAACGGTTGGCTCTGGGTTTTTTGTCCTCAAAAAAAGTTCCCGCTGTACCGGATGGGATATTAAAAACCAAGCTCAAATTATTCTCTAATACTGACATAAACAGAAGTATTAGAAGTGAATTGCTACTCTTGTAGTGTTATCACAACAAAGGTATTTATCGGAAAGAAAAAAGGTTGAAAAATAATCTCCAGAATTTTCTAATCCATGCATTGAATAAAGTCCTGATCCACTTTCTCCAATTTACCTACTTTCTCATTCAATATTGAAGGATTATATTCATAAACTACTCCCACTATCCCTCACCGCTATTACTAATGATAAAAATAAATGTGCGAACTAGATAGAGGAAAAAGTTAGTTTGTTGGAGTTTACGGGACACTTTCGACTACTTTTGTTCTCTGCACCATTATCAACAAGGATATACAAATACCTACCTACTTTCACTTCTACCATACGACTTGTTCGATTTTATTGTCCTTGTTCTACCACTGGAGCGTATACTCTCCTGGGCTAATCTATAAGGAGGGTAATTTGTCCAAGGAGGAAAAGCAAAATAGGTTTCTCCACCTTCTCAAAAGTCGGTGAATTGCTTGAAATTTCCTATTGTTCATTCCCTCCAAGTTGGATTTCATGAGGGAGAATTTCTTGTGAGTTTTGTACTTTTCATGTTTACGACTTCGTCTTCCCTTTTGTGTAACGCTCAACATTCTCTGATACAATAACCTCGTGTGTAGTGAAATTCCACGAACATACGATAGTTTTTACTTCGAGAAACGGAGACAAACTGGAACTGGATCAGGAGCAATCATTATGATTATTATTTCCAGATATTCAGCCTAGTTTCACTTTCTGAATACCATTATTGTCCTGAGGAACTCTGATTTGACGTGGAGAACGAGTGGGAAGTGAAGTGCGTGCGGATGTTAATATAAAATACGGCAAGATATGTACACTCCGTATCTCCACTCCTGACTGACTGATTGTGCTGTAAAATAACAAGAAAAGAAGTTTCTCTTGTTGTTGTTGCTACTCCTCCTTCCTCAAGAGAGTTGTACAATTTGCGTTCTGGAACTCCTTTCATGGAGTTTGGGACGGAAGAGAGATTTCGAGTTGAAATTGACTATATCACAACTCTATAACGGGATGTCTAGTTGAAAACAAAAAAAAAACTTTCTTCCTACTTCAGCCCATTTTGAAAAGCCTAAAAGGGAATAAACGGGAAAGCACGCAAAGTCAAAGTTTTGATTTCCTCCAGGAAGTACATAAAGTTTCATTGGATTATATTATTACCAGTACAATATACAACATTAATATACATACTAGCCAAAAAATATAAACTGGGAAAAAAGTGGAGGAGCTCGAGAAAGTGGAGAAAATTTGCAGGAAGAAAGTTGGAAAGTGGCAGGCTTTTTCCTGGATGGCTTCCTCATTGAAAATTTGACTACGTTGTCTAACGTGCATTGTTCAACTCTGTACAATACTTTGTAACAAACTGCATTGTTGTCTAATACTGGAAGAAAATTGTCCCCCTTCCAGCAAGAGAAAGCACGAGTTCCTAATAGTGCTCCTATCGTGAGGGAAATCTGTGTGAATGGAAAGGATTATTTCTGTTTTGTCAACTCTCTCAGCTAAAATTATAAAAAAGAGGATGCAAAAACTTTTCACCTTGTCGAATCCAAAAAGTGAAAGCAATTGCAAAATGGCAATATTAAAGTTGAATCGGATGGAAAAACTTGTCATAAAATTGCCAGAATACGAAAACCGGGATTCGCCAAAGGAAATCAAGTTGTTTTAAGCCAATTTCATTGTTTAATCGTATTGTTTTCTACTTTTCTTCCAAAAACAAATACCTTCACTCCAGGTCAATTACCTGGATAATATCATTCACATCAAATTAAATCTCTTCATATCAAACAGCAATCACGCCAACTCGTTTATCACTCGGGAGGCTAAAGACATTTCTAAAAATGTGTTGTGAATCTTGATATCAGTCATTCATATCAGCCCTCTTAAGGCATTTATGGGATCAGCAAAGGGGGACAAAGATAGAATGAAAACTATTTTCTGGCTTTATGCAGACCCGTGCTCATATCTTAGCAAGAATAACTCAAGTTTCGCCTCTGCATAATGTATTCAACGTGTGTGTTCCTCTTTAATAATATACAATAGACATAAAGAGACGACTACCTGTTTTAGGCATATCCCCATCCTTAGAATATTTGACATCGGTCACGACTCATTTCTCAAAAGGGCTTTAGCCATGGGACGGCCATAATGGCTATCTTACATGAAAGTCAGGATCAACCAAAATGAAAAAAAGTTTTATTTTTAGCAATAGCCCTACCGGTAGGTAACCTTTGTAGGAAGAGGTAGAAGCTAGCTAAAAATTTATGCTGAGTTGTCTGTCGTGTGCCCGGGACACACGCGGGGTTCTATCCAAATGCATATTTAACATGCTAAGAAAGATTGAGGAATAAGCTTTAAAAAAGACTGATCCATCCTTATTTTTATTGTTACTTGAACTCTGCTGTCTTTGATGAGATCGGAATATAAACAAGTTATACCCCCACTTCCATAAGGGAAGGATGGGACTAGCAAACTTACGAAAAAAAAGTTGAAGTGAAAGCTCCAAAAATAGGCACGTCACCGTAAGTAGTGGCAGTTGACTGACCCATATCACATCACATTCCCATTATCATATAGATATATTTATACCAAAAGTATAAATATCAGAAAGAAGAAAAAAATAGCTGTATAATCTCCATCACTCCGACTGCTGCTCTAACTTCATTCAACCAAAACCAACTACCTATTACGGGGCACTTTTTTCTCGAGAAATAACAGTAAAAAAGTAGCACACGAAGAGATATACGAACACGCTACGCAGGTTTGAAGATCACTTACAACAAGAAAAAAAGTAGGCTTTCCCTTTTCATGTAATTGGGATTAGTGCTTCCAAAAAAATAGACAAGGCATCAAGCAGTAAGCAAGGTGGTGTTTTTTCCTTCCGTCGACTCCATCTCTACCTGATTGCAGTGAATAGTATTTACTCCTAAAATAGGCTATGTATAATGCATCTTCCATGCACCTTTTAAATAATGTAATGGGGAAAAAACTTTCTCCTCCGTCTTATGGATAGATATAATCATATATATCAAGAGCCCGTCGTAACATCAGGTATGTAAGGAGATTTTTTTTGGTAAAGTGTGTTCAGCTCGGAGAAAAAACTGTGAAAGGAAAAGAAAAACTTTTTTTCATGAGTTTCGCCACACTTTTTCTACAGTCATGATGGGGGTCTTCCTGTAAAAAAAAGTGGAAGATATATTCTTACAAATGTATATTATGCTATCTCCTTCTCTAAATGTTTCACTATGAGAGGGATATCGGGTGAGTTAAGTTTCAAGAAAGAAAAGAGGATCGGAGATCAAGCAATCTTTTTCCTTTCTTTTTGAGAAAGAGGATTGAAAGCGGGCTTAATTGTAGGAACGGTGTTCATATCAGTTACACTATCTATCTTACAAGGGAGAGAGTGAACCTTTGAGGAACATCGCACCAACATCAGATAACCCCCGTTTTACATCCGGGATATATGTCTACACTTGTAAAACAACTAGTGCTCTTGTAACAAGGAAGAAGGAGAGCGGAAGGAGGAAGAATGCTTTTTTCCTGGAAGTGAAAAAAAAATCTTGTCTGATTTTATCTTGAAGCTGTGTACCTATATCCTACCTACAGTATTTTGTAACAGAAGTACACATCTCGGAACTCCAACTATAATAGTATCTACATTGTAATGAAGTCATTTGCCAGCACCAAGAAAAAATATGAATATGAGAGAAAGCACGAAGAGATATAAGCTTAATGTTGGAACTTATTATGAATGAGGGGGTCGGAATCAAGGGAGTATTCCGAAAAGAGACTCTTTTTTCTTGCTTTTTAATCTTAAAGCATTTTTCTACAAAAGTTCTACAGATTTTAATCAAGTTATAAGAGAAAGAGTGTATGAACGGTAGCTGCAGTGCCAGCGTAAGCGATTATAGTTTAGCATTACTAATTATGTTGTTTTGGGATTTTTTTTCTTTTACCACTCCAACCGTTTTCGTTCCGGATGGGCTATCCTTGCTTGGAAAACAACTTTTGGGACGACAACGAACAACCCATTCAACGCTGGGATCTTCATCTGAAACTTCACGAAATCTCCTTTCCTTTATATCCTTTGAATGTTTCCTTTCCCCCCACTTTTGAATAATTGTATTTAAATGTATGCATAATATAAAAATAGCCGGGTCCATATATATATTCTAAGGAAAACGTTAGTTCAGGACGGGCAAGGAGCCATTGCCCTGAAAGGGGCATGAGACCAAGGCTCTGTGTTGGACTTTGGCTTTTGGCCATAATCATTTTCGGTGTGACCACTTCTTCAGCTTCTGGTAAGTTTTGAACTTTTTTTTCTATTCATGATATTTTTCCACTTTCATCCTCCCAAGAAAAGTTTTCATCCTCATCGGCCCTGGATCAAAGAAGGTGATAATATGGGATTGGAAGAAGCCAAAGAGGATTTACATTATAAATTATGCAAGTTTTTCGAGTTCGTCGTATTCACCGTAATCTACTTCAAAAAAAAAGTCACCCTCATTTTTCATTCAGCATACATCTATTCATATCTCTCCGGAAATGCATTTAACTACGAGTTTCATTACGCAGTACGGTTGAGTGAGCAAACGTTAATTAAGACCATTTTAATCCTTTTGCGGTGGCTCAATATTATTGCTTAAAATGAAATATGGATCCATACAATACACACTATCGCGCGGCATAATATCCACTGGAAGGTATTTAAGGGCTTGTGAGCACGAATCGGCATTTACATAATTAGCCTGACAAATGAGTTTAGGCAAACATGACGCCATTCTCTGTCATATGGAAATCCGCGTAGTTTCATTAGCAGCCATTTCTTTTTCCCAATCTCATCATTTTATTTTAAGCTCGTGTTCCCCATAACCGTGTATAAAAGGCATTAGAGCCATGGCTAATTGTGAAAATTGCAGTCATACTGCCAACTACACAGAACAGCACTATATCCTCCTGTCATAACGTAACATATGTGGAGCATACCATGGAGGAAAGTTTTTGTTTGCGGAATTAGTTATTATCCACTGAAATGGATAGCACGCCATGATATTCCTCTAATTCAACTCCCATTTTATAGCAAAAAAAATATATCCCGTGAACTCAACACAACACGATGGAAAAACCAGTCATCAGACAAACGAGTTGAATGAGTTGGTAAACTTTTTGGCTCCTGCTAACAATACAATGCTGGAAGGCTAGGGCTAGGAATGGCATCATATCATCGTGCAAAAAAACTTCTGTCAGCAAAGTTGCTTTCACTTGCTCACTCAAACTGAAAAGGTACATGATTCATTGACATTTTCATCAAAAACTCTTTTCCGTCTTTTCTGGAAAGGGGCGGCGTTCGATGGGCTTGTATTAAAGCTCGATAAATGCATCAAGAGCCATGCCATACAACATGCATGGGCACTTGTCACGTAAATTAGACTGTTGATGGAAGCCATGCTGTGGGCTCTATCAAGGAGAAAGTGTATAATAAGAACCCTACTGGTTTTTCTCCGTAGTTTGGAGCTTTCCAGTTACCCGTCCTGTCGTTGTTGCATTTATTTCACTAACTAACCATTTCACTTACTTGAAAAACACGAGACAGGACATGCATTCGTGTAGGCAGATCAGACTAGCTTGGAGGAATGTAAGTTTGTTCCTTTTATTCGTACATAAAATATATTCATATACAACTATAGATATAGCTGGAGCTAGTTAATAGTTGTTTAAGTCAGTTTTGGTACGGTTTTAAGAGCAAAAGTGAACTAGTAAATTAAGCTGGTATAATACCGAGCCTATGACAAGAGCAAGGTAGAATTGCATGTTAGCTCAAAACTGTTGTTACTTTCTCCTCACTAGCCTTGTATGTAAACGATTGCATTAAAAACATCTATTCCTGGCTGGAAATCAGTAAATGAGCGCTCATTTACCTTATTTCCCCATCTCCCTTTCAGGATGATGCAAAGTGATATTAGGCAAAGAAGTTCATTTTTTGCCCAGTCAGGATATAACATTGCAGAGGGTTGACTAACTGGAAAATGTTTTGGAAATTGGAGAGCATACACACGTACAATATCTCTGGAGACCGTGCCATACACAGCTATAGGCAGTTGAGTAGATAACGGAGTACAAATGTACAAAACTCTCTCCGAAGATAACTTTCGCTAGCTTTTTAGTTTACCGGAGTTTTGCCAAGAGAAAATTTTATTCCATGGGACTGGCTTGGTTTGACTTGGCTTGGCTTGTGCAAAGACAAGTCGGGAATTTCTGGATCAACTCAACCAAAACTAAACTTTCAATCGTTGTGAAACTCCGTTTGTAACTTTCTACCTGAAAAATCATGATATTTCACATGGGCATCTGTGTGCAGAAAATGCCTATTTACAAAGCTTGTACAGAGTGCTTGTTGGAAGTTAAGCAAGGTTAATGCGTTGACTTGCAGAATTAGGAAAATACACACATCCTGGGAATAAGTTGTTGCATCGCGTGTTTTTTCAGTTGTTTTTTGTTTCCCTTTTGCTCCCTCCCTTTCACTCGCCAAATTACTGTTTATGTTATTATAGAAGAGGCAGGCTAATATTGAGTTATGTAGACATGGAACAAGGAGCAAGAAGCAAAGTTGAAAGGAAACTAGCAGCGGGCACTGGCTTCAGCAAGCGTAACAGTTATGCCACCAACAGCCCTTCCAGCCATCCCTTTCCATGTCGTGTTCATCTTCAAGTTGAAAATTATGCCGGGGCTAAAGGTCATTGTGCAAACCACATGTAACTTGTCATTTACAGGGATTCAATTCCCGACTGCCATCACCACCATCACCAAAAGGCTCCACATCATATTCATCATTTCATAATGGAAAATGCTATTCGATCCATATCTTTCTTGGCATTTCCATCTCGGAAAAAGGGGAAACGCACTATTTGCCAATTTTCTTTCTCTCCTTATAACCTTAGTGGGCTGTTCACACTCAAGTGGAAAGCTCACATCGAACATGAGTTATGAGAGATTTAACAAAGTTAAAAACCAACAACGTGAGTTGAAGACAGTCCTTTTCCTCCACACCAAAACCAATTCGAGTTTGATATGCCTTCCGAAAAAAGGAAAGGAGCTCTGGCTAAGAAAATATGGAGGTATCCCCACTCCTCCTGCCTGAGAGTAGATAGGTGGAAAACTATTAGTATGAGTGCAGTCAAGCATGATTCATGCATGCATGCATATTACATTACATATGGCGCGGCGCCCTGCTTTCACCCTTCGATATGTTTATGTAGAATACAATATGAAATTTGTATATTTTAACAGTGCCCATTTCACAACAAGGGTAAAATGGTGCAACAACAAACAATCGAGAAAAAAATATCTGGTTTGGGAGGTAAAACGATTTTTTTCTTGAGCTGAAGAAAATGGGCATATGGACTGTGCCGTTTCTTTTATGTATGTTGTGGATTTACATGTGTTCAATATCTTTCATTCGTCTGTAATAATAGGACACGACTAACCCAGGCATGTTCTCTTGAACAGCAACAATGCCTGACTGAATTATGGGTTCGTTTCCCTCTTAGCATTACGATACGAAAATAAATCTGTATTTACTCATGTGCAAAACAGAAGCAGAATAGATATTACTTGGGGAAAACCAGCAGCCCTTTTTACCAACAGGTAAAAAATACACATGAAGTTGAGGTGGGTGGAATGTATAATGTATTGAATAAAAACAAAGGGGAAAAAATGAAAAAATGTGTCAGTTTTTTTAAAGGAAAATCCCATTTATCTTTATTGCTGTACGTAACAGGGCAAAAATAATTCAAAATGGGTGGTCTTGCCATTCCGAAAAATTAGGGATTCTAGACCTTCACATGGTTTTGTTTCCTTCCAAGATAAATAGCTTCTGGAGGAAAATGGAAAGGCTAAAAATAGCTAGGCACATGTGTACTTTAGAAAGGAAAAATGGAGCTCGGAGACAAAGAAATTTTGGTGTCCAGTGGTTTCACTGTCTGAAAAATAATTATTCTAAGGAGTGAGTTTTATCCGTTTTGCATGAGCGGCTGTTCCGGACGCCAACTATAGAACGAATTGAATGGCTTGGAAAAATAATACTTGAATAAGCAAAAATTTAAATGCATTATGCCATCTCCTCTTCTTCCACTCTCTGGTCTCCACCACTCCATTCAAGTTCAACTGACATAGTTTCACTTGGCTGGATAGTTGGTCGAGGAAGAGTGCAAAGGAAAACATGAATGCATTATGATATTCCAAAAGTCTGCTCCATCTTATATTTCACTTTCCAAGAAAAAAATATTCTCAGCTATTTTGCCATTTTCCTTGTCTTTGTTGGAAGAGGATTGTGGTTTTTAGTAGCATCTTTTGCAATTCCCCTGAAGAGGAAAAGGGCTAAAAGCTTTCCGGGAACTGGGAGAAATATTACATTCTTATTTCACAATTGCTTCCTCCCCTTCTCATAAGACCGTGCCAGGATCTCATAGTCTATGCATTGCATTTTTAAGAAGGTTAGAAGAAAGATTGCACTATTGAAATTGGGCACATGACTTTCTCCCGGAATGTAAAACATTCGAAATTATACAAGGGAATAGTTGGAGCTTGTCTCACTCCCAAGATTTTTTTTACTGAGGGCTATAATATGGGCATGGAAAAGTCGTTCAAGTGGCAAAACAAGAAAATACCCACAAATAGGCTCCCTACCAAGTCCCCCTGCTACTAGCTCCAAGTTATGTATATATCCAATAGTTTTTTCGTGTCTCTGTCTTTTCTTCCTGATAATTCGATACGTTTGCACTAAAAAACAAAAAAGCGAATGTATTTGATAGGAAGAATGGAATGTTTTTATATTCGATTTGGCTGGGAAGATTAGATTAAATTAGATTTTTTCTGGTTTTGGCTCGTCCTTTCCTCCAGCCTTCCGTTTCTTTTCCCAATTTTAGCAACAAAACACAAAAATAGATTTTTTCTGCCTTTTTAGAAATAAAGTACATCCCTCCATATATAAATATATCTTTTGTTTTTATGTAATTGTCATATATTTACTGGGTAGAGACATCTATCATGCTGTTTATTATAAAGACGAAAAGGTTTCATCCATTTTTTATGAAGAACATAAGCGAACAGGAAGCATTTCTTCCATCTCCTTTCCGCTTCCACCATTTCCAGTAAATTGTTTGGAAAGACAGAGAGCGAAATGCCATATATACGAGTATGCTTGTTTAGAATGGCTGAAATTGCAAAAACAAATAGCTCACGCTCACAGCAGGTATGGGAAAAAATATGTATCGTTAAACTGGTAACAAAAACAAACAGGATTTTCCCCCTCTCCCTCTTTTGTTTTTGCAGCCATCTTTTAAAACACAATATTGCAAAAAATCGTTTTCATCATTTTCTTCCCATGAAGTTGATGCTTTTGCAATGATATTATTATTATTATTTGAGTATTTTTCCCGATCCTGCTGGAAGCCATTTTATGCAACAAAACCAATAACGACCATATCAAGTCCTATTCCTTTTTGATCTTTTTTTTGTGTAAACAGAAACTAAAGAGGGGTTCATGCAGAGCACAAAATGTATACGAATAAAGCAATACATACCTACTTTAAAAATGTTGGCAGATTACCATCTTGTTTCCTAGTTTGTTATTACCGAAGGCTACAAAGTGTTCCTTTGAAGTCACTTCAAACTTCACTAAGAACTTGAATATATAATCCAGTTCTCTGGAAAATTGTAATAATGTCGGGAAATTCTTAGAGCTTTTGCTATTGAATTCAAAGTAAGACAAAGACAAAGTATGGAGGAAAAGGGAGCAAAAGCATTTGTGTTGGAAGCATTTCAAATAAAATAACAAAAAACAGTAATAATAATAGCTTCGGTTATTTTGTAGTTGATAAGAACAAGAGAAACCCATGCAGGATGTTGGGGGTTGAGGAACTTTTCCTACATTTATTACGTAGCTGAAAGCTAGTATAGCGATTAGTTGGGATATCCGTCTGTCTGTCTGTCTGTCTGTCCGTAATC
>JAQGAG010000873.1:0-12374 GCA_034696835.1 Lepidocyrtus lignorum
AGAATTTGTCGCTTTTCTGCTTGATCTCTGATAGAAGATTCCAGGGTTCTGTTTAAGCCCCCAGACGGAAGACCATGCTGACTACCAAGGTCACCCCCACCGTTGTGTGCCAATGCACTCTGAATCATGCCTCCACTTCCACCGTGAGATCTTGGTAAGGTTCCATGGAAGGAAGAAGCGAGAGCTCCATTATGTAAACCACCTTTTCGCATTTTCTTTTGCAGGTGGATAGTTTCTATTGTCCTCTTTTTAAGTTCAGTACGAGCACGTTTATATTCTGAAACATTAAGCAAGAAATAATAATATGGACCGTTCGATAAGTAATCAATTTTGGCACGAACTAAGGAAAAAACTGTAACGCGTACCTTTTCCGTATTCCTTATTCATGTTTCCAGTAGTTTTGCTCCATTCCTCCAGCCTCTTTTGTAAAGGTATTATCAAACAATCCATTATCGAACTTGTAAACGATTTTAGTTTAGCCTCCATCGCTTTATGTCGTAAGCAGATTCTCGTCAATGCCGTTCCAATCTCTTTCGTGGCACCTGGAAATCGCATAAAAAGGAAATCTAATAAGTTCTTTCCCGAAATTACATGCATGCCATCTTTAATATTACTTCCATATAGCATGGATTCGGTGTATAGCATAGGCATTCTTCTCTAGCACTTCAGAAAAGTATCTCATTCAGTTTCACTCAACTATCATTCATTTTCCTAACCTGATTGAATGAAAAGGAGAAAGACCTTTGTACAAACACCCTATTTAGGACGGTATAATCTACAAAATGACAAGTACAACTGACTATAAAATCCACCCAGCCCAGTGGAGCATGATAATGATGAAGATTTTACAAAAAGCTACACTAAAAAAAGTAACGAAGCACATTTCATTTTGTAACAAAATGCTCGTTTGCAATAATAAAGTATGAAGCGTTTCTTCTCCACGTGAACCTATAGAGCGTGCACCGTCAAATTTTCATTTTTGACGCATTCATCCTCATAAAACTAGTTGGATGGATGGGAGTATAATTTTGTCAACCTATTTCAGGACTATGTAAATTTGGGTAATAATAACCGCAACAAATAAAAAAATTACGTTTCACCCCTCCTTACTAGCGCCGTGCAAAATTAGGAACAAAAGCAAAGAAGCATTTCCCTTGCACGCATAAAGTAAGTATTTTTTTTTGCCAACATAAGATGATTTTTTTCCCTTGAATCGAAAGCGTAAAACTGTGTAGATAGTGACAGTAAAAACCCTTAGCGCAAATCAGCATGAGCGTGCGATTCAGAGTTTAAATATTTTTTCTTAAAAAATTGTCATGCTACATGAGCAGAAAGATGGTTTTGGGTGTATTTTTTGTTTGGTTTTGCTTTTGATATTATACATTTTGTGGGTAAGCTAAAGCTGTTTCAGTGCACATGATGACATTACTTCCAACACTTCGAAACCTGAGTTGAGTCTTGATGATTTATTACAGGGAGCAGCGAAGCAAACATAAACACTCTTATCTTACTTTTGAGAGTTGACAAAAAATATCATCATCGTCATCAAAAGCTAGTTCGACAGCCACAAATCATCCCTTTTTGATGTCACATTCCTCGCTCACCATCTCAAGCATGAAAATCAGATCACTCACAGTCGACTTTGTAAGGCAAGAAAAAAAGTCATTTTCGAGAATATTAAAATATTAGGATGAAAATGCGCAATAAAAGTTTACAGCTTGAGTTTTCACTTTTAACCTGAATAATGCAATATGCAATCAAAGAAAGTAACAATGTTTGACTATTTTATAGTGATATGTTTTTTCGAAACTTCAAAGAACGACATTTGATAAGGATGTACCATGTGCACGGTTTAATAACAAACTTCACAGCGATTGGAAATGAAAAAGTCTCCAGCAGGGAACAAAGGGATGACAGCGAGACCATAAAGCCCATCGAATGAACATATTTTATTCATAGACAAACACTTGAAGGAAGGAAGCATCATTATCTGAAGTTGGACATTTTAACCAAAAATATTTTGACAGAACCGTGTGCTTCAGGAACATTCTATGAGAATTATGGCAAAATAATCTGTAGTCTACAGCATAGCCCACATTCTGAATTTACTGCTGGCTTCTCTACCAGAATCCCAATTTGTTTTCATTTTCGACGAATTTTAAGCGAAATTTATGCGTGCATCAGACAGTGAACAGGGGAAAATGCGTATTTTTAGTACATCGTCCAACTAGAAGAGTCTCGCTGCTCAATAGTCGAGGAGCTCAATGCTTCACATTGTTTGCACTTCCACACAACTTCCTGTTTCTCCAATGCCCTTAGCACGTCATTGTCAAAATCTGTTGCTGCTCCTGCTGAATAAGCTCATTTCATAGGAGTAGGTGTGGTGGTGTAGCCCTACTCCAAAAATAAAACTATACCGTTGCTTTTCGAGATCATTTTTATTGGGTTTTACGAGAAAATATAATGGAGCATTTTACAATTCATACGAGTACTATTTACACACTCAATTTTGCTGACTGAGTTCAGTTAGCCGCTATATGAAATGTAAACCCATATGCATATGGTCTTCAAATGTGAGCTGTGTACATCGTTTGTTCTTATTGTAGAGTGAGTGATGTGATGGGCTTGTCTGGTAATTGCTAACAAGTGCTGACATTTTCAAAATTTGAACTGATTATTATAGTTATGCCACCGCCACCCTAGTCGAATGTTGACTTTGTTTCTGGGGCTAGTTTTTGCTACATTATTTTCATCTGGGTTATGTATATTAAATTTGAAGTACTATTTTATTGAAAATTATCCGCATTCATCGTCAACAACAGTGTTATGCTCCTGTTTGCACAATATGTAAAGAAGGTTTCCGCTTCCGCCATATGCCATAACCCTTCACGTAAACATAGGCCCTAAAAAACTTTACAAGTGGAAGATTGGCAGGAATAACAAGCTTCTTTTAAATGAAAATGAGGAGAACTGGAAAACTTTTTTACGTAAAAAAATACCAATACCAGTTGTAAGCCGTTCTTTACCTGGAAATCAAATTAAATCGTGATGGTATTACTTTGCAACTCACAGTAATACCACCTCAAGTTTGCGTTCTTGCAAACCTCCAAAATGAAATGAACTAGCATAAAAAATGTAATTATCTCTAGCCATATAAATGTACTTTAGTGCTTAAAACCGCCATTAATTCAAAGATTACCGATAAATACCGATTAGATTCTAATCCTATGAACTACATTCCTCCATACAACTCCCGAAAGATACGAAATACATATAATACGATACAAGTGCTTAGTACAAAATCTAATCTTTCCAGAAGTATTAATCAAGTTAACTAACTCGACGGCTCCACGTGCATTTCCATTTCCAACATGTTGTAAGAAATGAAGCAATAAACTCCAGGGATTTTGGTTTCCGCAGGAAAATGAACAAAATCAAGTTTGTTGCTGCTATTAATGTACTTTAACAACTTTCCAACAACACTGGCGCAATTATTCTTTCACCGTGCTGTGGAGGAAAGGGAAAATATACTCGACTTTTGCAACAGCTCTGCATGAAGTTTCATAGCGTACCTGCTTTTTTCTGGAAACGAGATTGAAATTAGATTTTCCTGTTCATCAGTAAATAAAATTCCACGCATACTTTTCCCTAAACTACAGGACCAGCCAAGCACAACCATTTATTTGAGAGAACTCACGACGATGTTCACACATAAACATTTACTTTGGTTGACTAACATTTTTTACAATAACAACCCCTCGCAGGTTTCCCTTTCCACGCATCCATATAAGTATCGCATGTAAATTAACGATAACTTTACGCTTTTCCGTCTAAACTTCACCTCAGAAATCTCTGTATGAGTCCTTCCCTCCCCCTGTCTATACGTCATAGGAATCTGTTTTTGGCAAACAAGACTTTGGAAATGCATGTAAAAAGTGAAGTATGTAATCCACTACAAAATGGTAAACATTGGGACAGACAGAGAGAGAGAGAGGTTTTTCTTTCCCCAACTCGACTCCCTTCTCAGTCTTGCATACAAAACCAAATGCATTCATCTTATTATCAATGTAAGTAGGTAGGTAAGCGGTTTGGATTCCTAAGTTTGGAAACCAGAAACCAGCATTACTGCATTTTCAAGCATGCATACCAGGATTTCGGAAACTTTTCTTTCATAACTTTGTGAATAAAAGGTAAAAGGGAAGTGCGGCCGATGAACACATAAGAAAATACAACTTAACTTTTAGCATTATATTCCCTTCAAGAGGTTTCTCCGTATTACTACTGAACAGACTCATATCATGAGAGTCGTAGTCATCATGACATCACATAAGGAACAAAAGTAAAATCCGAATGGAAGTACCTAACTCTAAGTAACTACATATGTATATTATGTAAACTGCATAAAAACAAAATATATATCGTGCCAGCAAGCCTTTCCACTCGTTCTAGACAGTATGTCTAGTTTTGTCACGACGAAAGTGAACTTCCAGTGCAGTGAAGATTTTTTGGGGGTAAGGCTTTTATACGATGTTCATATTTACTTTTACACCCTCTCATTCTCCCTATCCATATGCTTACAACATTTCCACTCTCTGGTCTTTATCGATCTGTGTACTTTGTGTGTGTGGTGCAATGAAGTCAATATTATTATTACCGAAAATGCTACTCTTTCATTCAAAGCATCGCCTAGTCATTAGCCAGTTCTTTGCCAACACCACGTTTTCCCCTTTGGCTTAAGCATGCAGACATATAAGTTTAAGGTCATGTCTGTCACATCCACTTAGGCGTTTTTTCTTACAAGAAAAAAGTCAGAAAGGCTGGCCGACGAACTGTTTCGAGTTACTCCTTCTCCTGGTAAGCTTGGCTAAAGGCTAACCTTCGTAAGTAAATTCATGCACAGCAACTTCCGCAAAAGCCTCCTACAACACCGATATGCGATACCAATAATGATGAGCAGAAGAGCAAAATGCCAAGTTCGGTTTGCACGGGAAAATCGTGTGGCATCAAAAACGACTCCCATTAAATCGCTATTTTGTCGGAATGAACGGAATATTAAAATTCAGGATTGGTTGAGAGATACGGAGAAACCACAAGTATGCAGGTTTGGCTAATGCCACATTGAGCCGTTGTCGGTCCGATCCTTCTCAAAGTTAACCAGACCATATGTAGGAAAACTGACGCAATTATGCGTAGTTTACAACACACCCTGCATCTATCTCTCTTTTCATCCAAAAATTATGCGTACCAATCCACTCACCTACCATACATCACGAAGAATATAGAGTCATACATCACAACCTAATATCAAATTGCGTTGGTACAGTTCACTTTAACGCACGCTTACTCTTTAAAATTAGGATTTACGTTAGGTTTTGCCTGTCATTTGCATACAAATCTCGTCCTCCACTTCAAGTTGGTGCAGATGAGCAGAGTGAGATTCTGTTCCCACAACTGTCTCGTTTGCTTTACAATACAAATACGATTCACAAACTGACAAGTCTCCTGGGACTCTGTTGAAAGCCAATCAATCTTCTTTTAACTATTCAACTCTTTCAAAATCCTTCACCCACCCACGTCAAGCCAAGTCGATATGATAATTTATGACGAGGAAAATGAATTGAGTGAGATTGAATTCGTGTGAAGATAAATTTGAACGTGAAGTTGGGATGCAGAAGTACAAAAAAATAAGTACAGAGAATAACGATGACCCACGAAGTGATTTGATAATGCGCAAACAACTCAGCAGTTATCAATAAAATTGCATTGCATATCCAAACTAACCACACAGAAAGTCAACGAAGAAAAGCCAAATAAGATTGCCGTTGGTTTCTTCTTAATTTTTCGCCAATTGATTGATGGTCCGTTCTCAAAATGTCTAGCTCATTACGAAAAGCCAGAGAAAAACCATAATTTATCCTTTACACCTTAAAATCCCGTAGAGCTAGCTAACTACCATCTCATTATATTTTTTTACGAAAATATAGGAATTAATGTCATGTCATTATGTTTTTGTTATCAAACATTCACCTTTTATAATACGCAGTTTAATGTCAAATGTGTTGCATTCTGCCTAATCTTCCTGCAAGGAATCAAGGATTATATTAAGCACGTATCAAACGAAGCCAACACAGGTATCATTATCCTCACTTTAGAGAGGCGAAGAAACTGTTATCAACACGAGTGACAGGAAGCCTCACAAAACCTGTGAGCTTTATTGTGCTTATCTATCTTTTATATATAGGGATTAGGACAAAAACTGTTGTTGCTGTTATTAATATTTTTTATATCAGATGAAGGCAAGGTATATGGTGTCCTTAAAAACACCATTCTTATTTTGAAACTTGTAATAAATGAGAAAAACAGCAAATTGATATTCAAACGAAAGACTAGGCGAGTAACATCAAAATGTACAACTAACTGGTAGCTTAGTTCACCGTAAGACTGTAAGAAAAGTACAATTTGGAAAGACTACAATAAACCAATAAGGGAAAACAAAATGGGGAAGATAATTGTGAAACTTCTTGTGCATTTTGCCTGTTTATTTTGTATATTCGATGCAACATTGAAATAGGCACCACTTATAGATCTGTTGCAACTGCAAGTGAGCTGCAGCGGAAAAGAATGAGGTGAGATGTGACAAGCAGGATGAATCATTAGTCTGTAATGAAATCTACCTAGCAATACCAGAACGATAAAGTTCATTTTGTACGATGCCTGTCCGATAAATTAAACTTCTCCGAATTCCAACATGACGGTACCGTTCCCCTTTTCGTAGTTTAGTAGGTTATGAAAGAACAATGGGTGGGTAAGACTAAAAATCATAATGATTTGACGAAGATTACCGGAAATACACAATTTCATGGGAATTGTGTAATTATACAATAATAAGTTACCTGTACTAAATACAGAGTTTAAACTTGTCATCATAGAAAAAATAGAACATTCATATTCAGCAACGTAGATATTATTTTCGCTTACCTCTGGTGGAAGTGGCTGCATCCGCAATTTTCTGAAAGGCTTCCAAAAAGGCACTGACCGCCTGAATGGTTGCCCTATAAAAATAAAATCGAATAAAATATTATATTAGGTTCATCATCATCAATATCATATTCATAATGCATAAGGTCGGCAGTCGGCATAAAACGGTAAGCATATAAAGCGGAATAAGCTGAACAAAAGTTTTGAATATTGCCAAGAAAAAGAAAGATCAAGAATATGTCTGCAACTCTTCAAACTGTACAACACCATATTGCGTTCCGCTCTATCACCAATATTTTCCAATACTTTGCCCCACCAACTGACACTATCTGCTGCCCGAATCTAACCCAGTCAAAAGGAAAATCAAAGATTTCTGGGCGGTTTGTACTGCGTTTTATTTTATCGCATCAGTATCATGCTACACTTTTTACCTCTATTCATGAAAAAGTTTATTTCTTTTGATAAGAAATATGCTTGTTATTATTACGATGAGGAGGGTGTGTTGGTTTGGTTCGAGTTGATGGGTTCAATATGTAATAGGAGGAAACTTTTTCAATAACCATGAAATCAAAAGAAATGATAATGAATGCGGCTCCTTCGACTTCGACCTGGTGACATCGATATGTTCTTTACGTAAATCAAACAAAAATATCAAACCGTTATAAAAAAAATACGTTCCGCAGACTTCGTGTGCAAGTTCGATATTTTCTTTCCTTGTCCGGCTATGGCTATCATGCATCCCTATGTATTTACATGTCATATGTCATTTATTTTACAATTTAGATTGGATATTCGCAAAAAATCCGCATCCTCTTTCAACCTCTTTGCCATTCCTACTTTTCCCGTAAATATCCTTTGTATTTTAGAGGGTGAGATCGGAAAAGGATTTAATAATGCAACAAATCATAAAATCCTGTAACAAGATCTCCTCCTATAATAATCTCAAACGAACACGTTTTTGAAGCGATTTTGATTACTAAAGTTTTTTTCAGCTCAGCAATAATAAAATAGCCTAAAGCTTTTTTAAAAACCAAAGCAAAAGTGCAAATCACATGAAAAAAGGGCATTGCTGCGTAAAGTTGTGATACAAAATTTCCCATCCTCTCTACACGGTTGAAACTTATTTTAGCGAAATGATGCGAAGACAGATCCTTTGTTTTGATGCTATTATATTATGACACAGCAACAACAACAATCATTGTTGCGTTCTCCTTTCACAAAAAAATGTGCTTTATCATGCTGAAAATTTTGGTAAAGCACCACCAAGGCTATCATCATTATCATTATTATCATCGCTCTCTGTCCTTATGAACACTGGTAATAGAGACAATCATCATATAAGTCATATACCTAAGTAATTGGCAGTGCTAGCAAACAATGCGATTTTTTCAGCATGTCTCCGTCTCCTTCACAAATTTTTTGTGGTCATACTTTCAAATAGAGCTACTACAGGGTTCAGCATTAGATGTGTCCTCTCAAGAATAAAAAAAAATGTGAGCAAGGAAAACCTCCTCTTACATTATTCAACGATGAAGAAAGACTGAAAAAAACAAATTGCATTGTTAAAAGACTACTTTACATTACAACAATATTCAATATAGGATTTCTTAAAAACTCTCTTAGGTTGCGTCTCCTCCATAGTTAAACTTAAAATGTGTATTTTTTATGTGTTGTGACAATACCAGATACTGGTTTGAGTTCGAGAGAGAGATTTTTTTCTGATCCATTTCTTATCTGGCACAAAGGAAAAGGATACGATACGAGAGTGCCATTATGCTATTATGATTAAGATTAAATGTTTTAAAGGGCTTGAGATTGCAAAGGAGAGAGAAGAGGTGCGCTGGGCTGCTCCTTTGCTTGACTTTCCTTTACGAAACTCCACAGTTTAGAAACTTGATAGGATAGGGCCGTAAGGTATAAAAAATCAACAATGTCGAGCTTACTGCTCTTATTACTGCGGTATGAGAGATTGTAATTTAACAACTCCTCCGCAATCATCAAAAAGTTTTTAAAGGTACGCTCTCTAGACATCCCATATTATATTCATCCATTTTTTAAAGTTTAGTGTAGCGTTTATCCTCTCTCGAGTTTCAAGCTCTCCTATCATCTCTGACAACTCCCACGTTTTAAAGCTGGCAGCTTTACGATGTGCAACAAAGTTACATTAACATTATATATTTGGATTGTGCACTGCAACAACGGTTTAGAATCGTGTTTTTTCAGCATTTAGCACTACAGCCCAGCAGCCAACCTTGATAGGCATGCGAAGTTTAGTTTTATGCAAGACATAAAATATAAAAAAGATTGGATCAGAGAGGAGAGTTTTTGACTGAATGCTTTTAAATATGGTTGGCTTGAGCCAAATTGAGCAATATTTATCAGAGAGCCATCGTTGCACGCAATTTTGGTAGGTGTTTTTTTTCTCGTTGATGTATGTAATGTGAGGCATGAAATCCCGAAATTAAGTCCTCAGCTCCAAATCACATTCTCGATCACTTTTTTCTCATTTAATGCATCCCTATATAAGTACAAAAACGTGTAGAGTGAAACGAATCCAATGCAATCAGAGATCGTAAGACAAGCTTGCTTGAAGCTTCAATGGCCAAAGCCAGAGTACTTATTAACGACGGTGTGTGAATTGAATATGGCATGGTACTAATTGGGATGGGCATTGATTCCACTGTAATTATTGAAGCAAGTCATTTTCGAACTTTTTAGACCCTAGTTTGTACTCATATACGCGTAAACAACTAGTACTTTTTAGGTCGGCGGGATAATGATGAAGATGGTGCTGATTATGCGAAACGCCAAATTTGGACGGACTGATTAAATAAAAATTGTCATTCACCTAGGATCTTTTAGGTCAGGTTTACTTAAACATCAAATGGTATTGGGAAGTAGAAATAACCATAAACGGTTTTATATGTTACTAAAAGGTAATATAAATCTGGCGATGAGTACCGCGATGTGCTGAAGATGGCACATTCCTAATTCCTACCTCCCCTCCCCTCTAAAACCGAAAAGGGGGTCTTTTTTCAAATTTTTGGTTGGGGGAGGACTAGGTACGTGTGTATCCTTTTTCTTTTTTTAAATGTAAGGTCCTTAAGAACTGTATGATGAGCCTATGCAAGGGCTCCAATATGTGTCCGAATTTCCTGATATTTCTATTTAAGCTCATGCGTGCTTGTCTGTTGAGATTTTGATTAGTGATAGATTCGCATTTTACACGCACAGTTTAGGTTGACAAAGCAAAGCGATTATTTGTGTAAGTTCTTAAATAGAACATTAAATTACCTTAAACAGGAATGCAGCTTGTTGGATTTGGTCAGAAAGTCATCCCAGTACGGTGCGGTATTCTGCAAAGAGAAAAGAACAATATAAACATTGACATTTTTCATTGTACCTATATGATTTGTCGATGTCCGCAAAATGACAAAATAAGTGGCGGACAAGATATAGACTTCCATTCATTCAAAGAAATACATATAGCAGCGCATGGGTGAATTCTAGATAAGGAGGGATGAAATAATATGAATTTAATTCTACATCCTTCGTGTACCTGGTACAGACAGGTACAGGTACCACTGTGCTTGTGCTGAGATGATAAATTGTGGATTGCATGATAATCTACAAACTAGGCACCTAAACCTATTTTAATAGCTGTGACATGTTACACAACCTCGCCTTAATAAATAAGTTCCGTTTCAGTTAATATCCCAAGATGGCAAAGATTGCCTTTGAAAATAAAAATATAATGACATGTAATGAAATAACAAAACAAATTAAAATTGAACCAGGATAAATAAAAAGATAAATTACTCAATTCCGTTTGAATAGCTTCAAACTGATCTTGCAATATTTCATTACATATTCATAGATCCTTCAACCACGGCACAAATTGCCTCACGTGTGTAGTGCAGCCGTAATAAGCCTTTATTTGCGCCTGCTAAATTATCAGTTAGCCAATGCTTCTTAATTTATAGCCTTTTATGATTGCCTATTATAAAAACATGCATCACACGTTGAATAAAGTTATTACACCATTAAACCTAACGCATCTATAATACCCCTATCCCATCCTATATCAACCCCTTTTAATTTTATTACAACACGATTATCAATTTGATAATAGGTTCTTCCGTAACTTTGATTTGAATAATAATAGTATACATATCTTAATAATATAATTTCTTCTAGCCCTACTCAATCAATATGATAACATGTCAATGAAAACACTTCCTGTCAAAGAAAGATGAAGATCTGGAAATCGAAACTAGGTAATTGAAAGATGCCAAATGCCAGCACTAATTGGAAGTTGACCAAGACAAACCAGTGACTTGGGCATTGGATCATCTCTTTCCTTTGCTCCCTCCTGTGAAAGTGCGAAATAGCCTTGCACAAGTTTTATTATGGAAATTGAAATCGCCTAATAAACTACAACACGTGAAAAAAGTTTGCCCACAATTGTGCAGTGGGACTGGTTATTGATGAATAAAACATGAAATATGAAGTCATCGACTATCGAGTAATAAAAGATGGAAAAACTATTTTTTTTCGCTGGAGAGACAAGGTGAATCCGGTCACTGAAGCGTAAAAGCGCTTCTCTAAAAGTCTGGAAACTCGTCTCACCTTTTAATGGCAATATGTTTCGAGTTTCTTTTCTCGTCGCAAATCATTATAAATTAGGACATGCTGACCGATATGGGACGTATTCTCCCATGTCATACCGATGCCGCTATTTAAAAAATAAATTAACATGAGTAGCTTTTAATTACTCATTAATTTCAAGTATCAAAAGAGAACAAAGTAATTAGTAAATTACTACTTTCCCTAACAGAAACATGAAGCCATCAAAATGGCACGTTTTTCAATATATTTTTTTGCAAACCTTCCACAAAAAATGACAGTTGATTAGTTGCTTCAAGCACGGGGTGTTCTAACCTTGAACAAAAAAAGCCTCCACGAATACGAATGACGAAACTGACAAAACACCATGAAATAAATGTTCTTTTGTTCTCGAGCACGACTTGTTCTAATTCGATATGATTTACTATGAATGGAAAAAAACTCTTTCATTCATTATGCAAGCCCGAGGCTATAAGGTCGTAAAAATGTCCAGTTAAAGTAAATGATTTTGTGTGACTGACTGAAACTGATTAAAGCTCAACTAATTCGCATTGCTCACAAAACATAATTTGCGATATGTGGTTGGTAAATTGCAAAATGCTTTTAGATGGACATTTGCTATTTGCTTTGTTAGGATCTACTTTTGTAGTCAATTGTTGACAGTGCTGACGCTGACCATAAAATAATTACACTGGTTGAGCTGTCTAATTCGCCTTTATTACTACAGTCAATGGATGATTATGATTATCACTGGTGAATGGTGATGACTG
>JAQGAG010000874.1:0-12369 GCA_034696835.1 Lepidocyrtus lignorum
TTGCTCTTCTTCAACTGTGTCAAGCCTAGATTTAATCCCAGCCATGTCTTCTCTAATCGTGTCCAAATCTGTCTGCAGCTTGTCGATCTTGTCTATGCTCACTGTTACCTTGCTCATGACTTGTTCAATACTCCCCGCAATAGACTCCAATGTTGCCATGTTGAAGGAATACTGTGGAGCACAATATAGGAATTTGCTAGTATCTTTGGTTCACCCTTCAAGAGGACAATGGAATACACAAGCGGTATACATATACAATAAAAATTCACTTATCTGTGTAAGAGAGGTGATCCAGAGCCGTGCTATACTCCTCTTATACCGTACTACTACTATATCCTCCTTCCCAATCTGTCCCGTTACACTAGTAGTAACTCAAAACAACCAAGCCACTTGCTCCAGCTAGTATACCACACACCCGCTCCAAACTAGACACCCACTACATCCAATACACCCGAGCCATTTGATCTAGCCAATGCACAACACACCCGCTCCAACCCAGACACCCGCTACATCCACTACAACCGAGCCACTTGATCCAGCCAATGCACAACACACCCGCTCCAGCCCAGACACCCGCTACATCCAATACAACCGAGCCACTTGATCCAGCCAATGCACAACACACCAGCTCCAACCCAGACACCAACTACAATCAAGACAACCGGGACACTTAATCCACCCTTATATGTCCCTCTTGCTCCAACCAATACACCCACTACAACCAATACACCCAAGCCACTACGTTCAACTGGTTGAGGGAAGCAAGAGCAGAGAAAAAAGTGCGACTTGCTCGGTTGGCTGATGGACTGAGACTGCTGTTTAGCTGTAAGGGTAAAAGAATATGTGAGGGACGGAACAGCAGGAACTATAAAAACCCTTTTTATTGCCTGTAACCAAACGGAACTAAAATTGTCTTCCACGTCTGCTTGTTATCTGTAATGGTTAGTATGAGCGAATTAAATTGAAAGATAAATTAGAGGAAGCAACCTGCAACAATTTGATCTTTCCTTAAATATTGTCTTCTCGATAACTTGACAGTAGAAAAATACTACTTATGTAGTAAATATATAAAAAGAAAGTAGATATATTAAGTGATATGGATTTAGTGCTCTGATGATCGCATAAATCCCAACTAATTTTTTGATACCGACATCCGCCAAATTAAACAAATGGGAAGAAAAAAACGCACCCAACCCACTCCTCACATGTTAAGTCATATCACATTCTTTAAGCATAACAAGGAAAAAATATCTACTTAACTTGCTACTAATTACATAAAACTTCTCCGATTTACACGTTTTTCTGTGAGAAAGTTGATGTTTGATTTGAGCCCAGTTCCATACAAAATTCCTCCCACCACCATCACCATCCATACCTAAACTATATCATCCCACCTCCTTCCTCCCTCCCCCTCCTTATTGATCATAACCCTTCTGAGTAATTACAACTGAAAATAAATTACCCTTTTGCCCGTCACTCATTCGTCATTCCCAATCAGAGAAATCAAGATAAGTCAAATAGAAAAGGATTATTCAGAAGCCCAAGCCAAACACAAAGAAAAGCATTTACAAAGTAATAAAATAATAACGTAATTTGATTTCCTCCTCTCCTCCCAATACAAATAATTGTTGCAATTATCATCATCATCATCACCATTCATATTACCATTATCTATCATATTATGTATTATTTTTTTCTCCCTCAACTTGTGAGAATGACTGATGATGATGACGACCCAGGGAAAGATTGGCTCATCTGATAAATGGCTCTGGAAAAAGAAGAAAAATACATTTCTTCAGACTTCCACCTCAAAAGAAAGATGTAATGGGTCGATAAGCTCATATGTATTCATATTGAAATTGTGTGAATGTGAGCATTCCACCTTTCGCATAATAAGCCATAGTCCATCCATTCACCATTTCATCTAATATTTTTTTCTTCCCGTTTTTTTCTTCACAGGAGAATAGAAGCGCATCCTCCTCACAAAAGAAACAACTTGTTTTATTTTTTACAATGAGAGAAAACATGTTTCGACCTGAGTTATAGTGTTTCTTGAGGAGTGAACAGTGAAATGTTAACGTTAAGTCGTAAATAAAAACAGAAGGGATTTTTGGGATTTCCACATAAATAAGGATATGGGGAAAGTGCAATGGCATTAGATTAGACATGATGGCTCTGGCACAAAGAAAAAATATTTTTTACCCGAGGTGGCGATGTTTAGTGGCACTTACTTGCATAATTTCTTCAATTTCTTCAATGCATTTGTAATGAGGGAGGATAGATATTCATCCTCCTCAAAAAATTATAACAGATGGACAATGGGGAAGGGTGGTAATTAGGTTGGGCCTTTTTATCTCGTACGTGACTCTTGTTTACATATAAATTTTATGAGCCTAGTTGGGTAATAACTCTTTTTAGTGGATATGTATATTTTTGAATTAATTTTTGCCAAAAAAAAATGTTTCTGGACTGGACTATGTTAAATTACGCATGTGGTATTACGGATGGTAGCTGTTGGACCCAACATAAAAAGGAAGTTTTATTTTGAAGTAAAATTTCAAACTTCAGTTTTTGGGCCAAACTTATTAAAAATGCGCTTGTGAGGATGTGAAATGGGAAAAGTTGGAAGTTTAGCTGTTGCGGTTTGGACTGGCATGGCATGGTAGGGCTTGCGTAGGCCATAAAAAGAAGTCAGACCAGCACCAGGGGAGCCCATTAAGGCTCTCCATAATTTTAAATAATATTTTCCTCCAGATATGACTCTCAGATTGCGGAAGATGATAATATATTAAATATTCCAACAATTCCAACTTGTTCCAAGACGCTTTCCCCAACATTTTGGAGTGCACTCCTGATTCCTCCTCCTTGACTTGACTTCTCTTCCCATTCATTAAAGAAAAACAAAAGGGGAAAAACTTTCTCGGGGAATTCATAAAATGGTAAAAAGGCAAGGACGACCAGACCACCCTCCACAAAAATATATCGGATCTTGAAGGAATCCAGCATAGCTCATGCATTTTCATGATTGTATTCCCCACATTATTATGCATTTTGGTCCGAAGGATGAATATAATTTGGGGAAGTCGAGACGTGTATCCCGGAAGCTTTTATTCCAGTCAAGGGAAGGGGCGTCGCGTGCCAAGGTCGTAAAATAGGCACGTAGTAAAATGCTTGGGACATGGACATGGACACACACGAGGAAAATTAATGTGGAATGCCCATAAAATCCGGGTTTGTCCTCGGATTCGGAGTCGCCACTTTCTCCCTTTTTATTATTAAAATAAATTTGTTCATCTTTCTGTAAGCTTAATACTAAATATCTGGTGCTGATGTACCTTCACGTGATGGTGATGTGATCATTATTTCATTTTATGCTGGGGACTGTTAAGTTATTATCCATTCCATTCCGGTTTTCAGATATATTGCGGGATGCGGAATGAGAAGTTATAATTACTGTGGCTGGTGATGGTGAGAGGGTAGTTGGGGAAGGATGGGATTTGGAAGTTGGGGTTGGAGTTGGAGCTATAGTAAAATTTTATGAAATTGATGGGGATATGGTGGTGGTGGTGGCGAGAATTGGAGATGACACGTGCTCACACATTCACATCCCATCATTCTTAATTTCAGCTCTGGAATAGCCATTAAGTTAACTTACTTAATTATAATTGAGCTGGGTTATCCACCATTAACCTTGAGTGAGCGGCGAGTCAACAAAGTCTAAAATATGTTCTCTCTTCACTACCTTATTTCTGAAGAACGGACCTATGATGTTGATACTGTTTAAAAAACTATTTTAGCGTTCTTATCAGCGTCGAACTTTGAAAAGTTCAATTTTGATCCATGTGGAAAGCATTTGGTTTTAAATGGCATTTAAGCATTTTTTAATTTTAACTGGGCACTTCTGACATTTAGGATGACTTACAAAAGTATAAGAACTTAAATTCTTGCTAAACCTTGAGTTGACTTTCGATCTCTCCTCAACTTCCAACCTCTGCTCTGATCCTCTTTTCTCCTAAGCTTATTTTTTATATCTCCCAATCTCAACTTAAATCCCACACGCTCATCATCATCATCATCATCAGTTATCCCCTTATTATTTATACATTCTCCCGAAGGTTTCTTCTATGGAGGGGGTCATTGTCATTCCATTTCTTAAAACGCAGAAAAACTTTTTTTCCTGTTTTGGAAGTAAAACTTTTGTTTTTCTTGTCGTCTCCCCATTATATTGACACTTGGCTTATGCCGGGTTGACAACAGGATGAGAATGAGACATGACATAAGACACACATCCTTTTGGGGTGTCGGCATCCCAAACCTCAAACAAAATTCAAGGTCTGACCAGACCAGCCTGAAATAAAACAGGAAAGAAGAAAAAAATTCAGCTCATCTTCTTAAAAAGCTTTCCAGTTCATACATAATTTGTCTGGCGACCATCCACTCCACCGGCACCTTTTCCCAATGAACCCAGCCATACCATAATGGATATATTTTTTCCTGTTGCTTTCACTTTTACAACCTTTTCCCACAAAAATGCGTTAAAACCGGAGTATTTATGTCCAGACTGGTGTGGGTTTCTCCCGAAGAGGGATGGCTTAAACTGGAGTTTTATGACAGGAACTTAAGCCTTGATGTGGCTTCATATTTCATTGTCTTCTTTTCACCCTTGTGGGGTGTGATGATGATGCTGATGATGATGATACCCTTACCATATAGCATTATTGTCGGTGAGCTGTTGCTCCTTTCCCTAAAGTGAATGAATTAGGAAGAAAAAAGTGGTGGTGATGATGATGATGAGATTATTATACCATTTCTACATCCCTCCATCACCTCCATACATGAATTCCCTCCAGCTCAATATAATATCCTGCATTTTCCATTTATTCCATCTGGGGGAAAGGTGGGAAAGCCCCCTTCTTACCTTGCTCGTATCGCCCCCCCCTGTCATTTTTCACGATGACACATCCTTCAACTTCTCCAACTGTCACTTAAGGCTTGGCGCATCCCTCCACTACACTCCAATTCACCTCCAAAGAAAAAACAAAAACTGGCCATGCCATGTTTATTTCACCCAGAATAATAATATATGTATGGCTTGGGCTAAAGTGTCTAATGGATGTGGATGGGAATGTCATGTTTCCCTTTTTCTCCGAAAAAATATAAGACTGACGAGACGACGACGAGACACGATCCGTTTGTCATCTTCTCTTGAGCGGAAATGGAAGAGATCTTGGAAGAATTTAAAGATAAGTGATGGGATGTTATCCTAAAAAAGAGGAGGAAGTGGGATAAGATAAGGAACAAGATGAAATGATATGATCATCATCATATTTAGCTTGTCGGGTTTGGGTCCCCCCACATCCCCAATAAATATTCATGATGATGGTGACAATCATAATGGGAGGAGATGGATCTTGTCATATTTCAAGAAAGAAAAATGTTTACAAAAACGCATTTTCCACAGAATAATTTTGTATTTATTTTAGAAAGTGGAGGAAATGGTGATGATGATGACGATGATAAGATGTGGACTTGTAGCAACTTCACAATAAAATTTCAATTTGTATTGATTGATCATATGCGCATATATGAACTGGTTTTGGTTTTGTTCTGTAATTCATTTTGATAAAGATAAATCTTGTATTGGCAATATTGTTAAATTGGCAGTTTGGCAGTTTTATTACGATTTTTTCTCAAAAAAGAGAGATTTGTAAAAAAAACAAGCAAATTAACTATCAAAGTCAATATGATCATGAATGAATTTACTTGAAGAAAACTGCCCATCATTTTTAAGGAATTAAGGAAATGGGGAAAGGGAGCCGTTAGGGACATTAGCATTTTGTTTTTATGCTTATCTTTCTGAACTCCAAGTAAGCATATGGCTATAATGATTACATTATCTTGAAATCGAAGGAATAGCTCACGACTTTGGCCAAGAATTGAGCACGACCAAACCAACTCATATTTTTTTGTAAAGGTCCCTCATTTTTTCTGGCTTTCATTCATATCGCTAAGTTCATCTTTCATCTAGAATTTACTCATAACTGTAAAAATTCCCCTCAAATGAAAAAAAGAACTCATTTTATATTTTTTAAGAAGATATACAGAAAAAAATGAAGTTTGGCTGTGTTTTTTCCTGGCTGCTCTGCTAACAAACTTAAATTTAATTGTTTTTTTCCTTCATTTACCTAATTTGAATTTTTTCCTTAACTTACCAACTCATTCATGAGTGAACTGTCATTTCATTTCCACTCGTAATTTTTTTAATTGCTCATTTTATCCTAATTAACCCATCATCATCAACATCATCTGAATCCCGCCATGCAATCAATTATCAATTAAAACATAAAAACTGTACAAAAACAAAAATGAGCTCCCTTCCAATTAAAAGAGCATTCAAAATCAAATAAAAAATGAGGAAGGAAGAAAAAATCCAAAAAAAAAGAAAAATTATTCATTCTTTTTTTCTTTGATCTTGACAAGTTGCCTCCGATGATAATATTTTCACCGATGCTCGTCATCATCGTCATCCTTTTCATTTCACTTGATAAAAAAATCGTTGCAGTTCACTGCACTCACCCCATCATACTCATCCACTCATCAACATCATACCCCATTTGGCATTCACCGACCGACCAATCCAAAGAAAAAAAATATGTAACGAATGGGCTTACATACATTTATCGCAATCGCAAATTGTAAATGTTGAAAACAATGCAATGGATAATGCAAGAAAAAGGATCCTGGTCAGTTTTTTCTAAATGTTAGGATGCAAGATTCTTACATATTGTTACCCTTGTCATTATTACCATTTTTTATCATTTCGCTATTTTTGTATTTGCTCAAGTGCATAATATTATTACGAGGAGGAGTGAATATGGCTATGACGAAGAAAGATTGAAAAAAAAAACGATGATGAAATAGCTTTGGCATGGCATGAACATAATTTTTGCCCTGAGGCCATTATACAAAAAAAAAGTCACTTTTAAAGTGGTAATGCACTTTTGCAGTTCAAAGTTAAAGACAGCAGCATTTATTGTTGATATTTGCAAGGATTTATTGTGTGGATGGGAAGAATGGTCGTTGGTCGTCATCCGATCTTGAACTTGGTGAGGAAAAGTGAAAATAAGTCCATTCAACATTTACAAGTCTCAACAAAGTCGTGAGATTTATTTTTTTACAACGGATGGATAAAATGGCGAAAATGCACTCACTTTATTTATTGCCATTCGTCATGTAAATACTTACATGTTGAATTATTACAATCGTTGAAAATTGTTTTTATTTTTTTGGTGTAGGATTTCCTCTCTTGAGGTTAATAATATGTCCATATCATCCTTTGAAAAATAGCCTCAGGCAAGATATAATATGGCTATGGCACTATTTTCGGCGAGGATCATCGCAGATCATCATCATCATAAATGTAATATGGCTTTATTAACAAGGAAGAAACAGGGATATACATTTTGATTTGATGCTCTTTACACTTGTTTGTGAGGATGATGATGATGTTGATGAGATGATGACGAATTTATTTTTTTGCCATTATTAATAATATCTTGGGCTCATTGACCTTTTTTCTTCAACGAAGATAATTTTTTGCCATTTGAAAAAAAACTGCATTATATTTTCTTCCTATGCGCTATAATGCATAACAATAAATCTTGATGATCATCATTTTTAGCATCATCATCTTCTTAAGCATTATTTATAAGTATTGTTTAATGTGGAGGATAAGGATGAGCTATGAGCTATGTTCAGGCGGAAATGTAATAATATGAATTGGGTGATTACACGCTCAGATCTCAAGGGGAGTAGAAAACAAATTGGCTTGGGAAATATATTACGTATGGTCTATGTTTATTTTTAGAAGAAAAAAAATGCAACTCAAGCCATGTTACAATTTAGGTATTTCACTTTTTGTGATAAACTTATGTGGGGATGCAATATCCTCGTCGGGTGTAACATAATCCGATCCAAATCCAAGTTGAGACGGATGAGCTGTGGCTGTGAGACGAAAGCATGAAACCAGAACGAAACATAAGCGGAGCTAAACATCTTTCAAGATTCAGATCCAGATCCGATAGATTCCTATCACGAACATCGAACAAGCATACACATAATCCATTTATCTGTAAGAAAAAATGCTAAAGATTTTTGCACATTTGCAACATGATAAGATCATAAAATAAGATAAGCTTCCCGATAAAGGATTTTTATTTTCATTTGTTTTTGGAAAAAAGTTGCTCATTTTTATTTTGCAAAAATATACCGCATAAAAGGGAAGGCTAATTGAAAATCAATTTTTTCCCTTGTTACCCGTCTTCCAATTCATAAATCTTTCTTTGGCTTATAATCTTGGCCTTGGTCCTTCTCAGCTATAACAACGCTGATCTACCTGATCGATGATCCAATTTCTAGCTACTTATGGCTTTTTTTCTGCAAGCCGGGTCTCGTCCCGCAGACGCTGAATTGTTATCCAGCTACCTACGTATTAGATTTTGATATGGCTATAAAAATGCCACCTCACAGGACAAAAAAACATCTCACCCCGAACAAGTTTATTTTTTTCTGGATACTGGACTGGAACTACCTAAGAAATCCCCATAATGCAAACCTATTCACTCCACTCCATAGCCATGTGATATCCCGCCCGATTTTTCCCCTCAACGCTTCTCCTCATTATGACTCTTAAGCGTACTTACAAGAAGCGTCAGTGAACTAATGGAGGTAGTAGCATATCATCCCATATCACATCACACCATACCTTACCAGGTCGCCGTACTTTTGTCCTTGATTCTTCCTTCGGGCTAATATACTCCCAAATAACAGAAGCAACCTAAGCGTTTCTCCCAAGCGCTGTTGGACTATCATCAACGGAGCAGCAGCGCATTGTTTTGTGGTTTGGTTTTTTATTGCAAAAAACGCTGCGTCTGATAATGATGCTCCTCGATACTTATTATTCTCCCTCCTTTCAAGCAAAAAACAGCTTTTTTTCTGAGTCGAAGAAGTTTATTTACACCGGGGATACAATGATACCTTTTGAATGTCTGCGAAGTTGGCAAAAACCAAACCAAACCACAGCCATGCATAAAAAAATGGTTAGGGATGATCATGATATGATTTGATCCTCATTTGATCTGATGTAATCCTTCTTATGTAATTTTTTTTCAAGCGTGCTTGCCTTTTTGCTTATATCAATCTTTCCACCGTTGACGTTTCCTCCCGGCGCTTGATCCTTCTATCCCTACTTACTTTGGTTTCAGTCAATGTTTGGGAGGATGATCGTTTAGAAATAAGCACGTGTAGTTGAATTTTTCTTATATCGGCTTGAGACATCCTTTGTAGGGAAGTGAAGTGAAGAATGGCTGGGTCATGATATCATGTCGAAATGTCGAAAGTCGGAGGTGGGACCCATGATGGGTGGTAACAGTGATTGTGATCAAGTTTCGGATTCCCCTGACAAGTAAAAAGGATTACGATCCACTTTAAATATAAAGCTTTTTCACGAGGGTGGATTAAACCGGAGTAATACTAATATTTACATAAAAATTATTATCTCCGGAAGATTTATTGTGATCTCTTCATCTCTCCTCCCCATCATATTAAAAAATATCAAGATAGGACTCCCAGATTGAATCCAATCTATCGATTTATTTTACATAATAAAACCAACGAGGGAGAACCTTACAAGATCCAACGAACTATAACATGTTCCAAACATAAATAACGAAATAACGACGAAGCTTCTTATTTTTCTCCCGGAGAAAATCAAAAAAATAAGTGGAAGGTGCATAATAATGTGGCATTCTGCTTTTTAAACTTTTTAGTTTTTAAAGAGGAGAAAACTCAAAACGAGGAAGAGGAGAAGGGGAAAGTTTATTTTTAAAAGAGATTTAATAAAGTCGACTTTTTAGCAATAAAGTGTAGAGTGGAGACATGCATAATATGACTTTTTTCGGGGTTGATCTTTTTTATGAAAAAAAATATGCATATGATATTGTACGTAAGTTACATTAGCATTATTATAATTTTCTTCTGGAAAAAAAATAAGAGACTCTATTCTTTCTGTCGGGATATTATTAATACGTGCAAGTGCGTTATGATCTTTTTCGGATGATTTTCTTCTAGTTTTTCATCGGATAAGTCATTCAGCAGTAGAAATTATACGGCTGATATGTATTAATCTTAGGGCTGCTATTTGTACCGAGTATCTTAGTGCCTATATGATTTTTACAATAAGAAAATATTTTTTATCGGCGGAAAATGTTCCGATAAGTGAACTTACATTAAATTACATCTGGATGTCGTTTATTTTCCCTTCCATCTCGATTTAATCATGATCAGCCCAGTTTTCTCCTTTGTCATACTAAACTAAACTAATGAGGAATTCTACTCATGTGCTGTGCTTGTGTTGTGTCGAGATGCTGTAATACTGGGAAAAAATAAATACAAATTGGTTTAAAACAGAGTTATTGCTTTTCAACCCAAAGCTCCACTACTAAAAGGAAAAATAAGGTAAATTGTTTGAAGCCCCGTATAAAATAGGATTTTCTCCTTAAAAAATAAATATAAGCCATACCCCCCAAAATAAAACTCTAAAACGTACTTATTTAAGTTGAGAAAATCAAGTTAACTTTCTTCCTAAAAAACTCACCTTATTTTCCTTCTTCCCTCCCAACTTTATATTTTTTGTCTCTTATTTTCCCCCTAAAAATATTTCCCCGTATTTCTTTCAAACTTTCCCCCAAACAAAACTAACAAGAGCAAGACACTCTTCTTATTTCTTTTCTTCAACAGAAGTTTCTTCTCGCTAACTACTTTACTTTTTTGGGGAAAATTTTCTTCTCAGAAAGTAAAACTTTCTTTATGTTATGCTTCCTCCATAAAAAAGAGTTGGTCAACTAAAACCAGTTATTTTTAGCTGCAACGACAACGACAACCAACCAAACCAAACCAAGATAGTTTATAAGCTCGTGTCAACTTTTCTTAAGAGAAAATTACTCCGAAAAAAGTTATCCATAGCTTAATACTTTCTTCTGTTCTTTCTTCAACTTCCTCTCATTAACACTTTTTTCTTCTTAAAAGAAACTTCCTCTTCATACTAAATGCGCATGTGCATCTTAACCAAACTTACTTAAACTAACCTAAAAAATTCTTTCTTTTTCACTTTTTCTCTCTCTCAACTTTAGAAAAACTGTGAAGTTCCTTGTGAGCCCCATTCCAGTACAAAAAGGCGCTACAAGAAGTCCCCAAAATCTTCCCCTTCATCATCCTCACCTTCCTCGCCATCTGGAACGAGTCCAGTTGTGGATCATCCTCATCCTCATCAAATCACGGTTTGTCTTTTTGCATGAATACAAAAAAGTGGAAATTGTCTCAAATTTCACTTTTATTTTAAAAATATATATAAAAAAACAAGTTGGAAGAGTAACACTATTCCTTCCAAAGCATTATTGTAAAACAAGCCATGTTGATGTCGCCGATGTCAACATTTTTTTCTAAAGGGAAAAAACTGCTCATTCATGACGTGACTTCGCTCCATATGTCCCGTCCCATTCAACTTGGATTGGAATATGTATTTTTTTCATTCCCTTTCATTTCACTCTGCGGGACGGGAACAACTGTTTTCGGGAGAGCGTTTTCTGTGCATCTTTTTTATTTTTTTATTTTCCCCCCTATTCATATATGGGATGGGATATGCGTTGTTTTTCGGTGAATGATGCTGTTGTCACTTCACATCTTGCTTGGCTTGGCATCATCATCATCATCATCGTCATCATGCACGGCACAAGATACAATTTTTTTTCTCCGTATGAAAAATGAAACCAATTTCCTTTCCTCCTAACCAATTTACAGAGAAATGGTTACAAAATTCCGAGTTTTTTTTACAGGGTAATGGATTCATTATGAAAAAATATTTGTAGCAAATGGCCATAATAATATGAGAGGAATATGGCTTTGGCTTCATTTCCAGATATGATATGATATGGAAAGGTTCATGAACTTGGAGAATTTTTTTCTTCATCTTCTTCCTGAAATTTAATAAGTTCCCGAGTTGAAGGTTATCTTCCCGGAAGTATTTTCTTTCATGTCAATTTAAAACTCGCATTTTTTACCTTTATCTTTGGAATAAAAAAATAATTAAAGGTGACTCTATGGGTGGTCCCGAAATTTTTTTAAGGATGCAATTTTTCCTTTATTGTTTGGAGGAGTCGATTCTAAAAATTCTTTTCGGATTCCAAATTCTGGTTCGGAAAAAGGGGGGAAAATCTTTTACATTTTTTCCTTCTTATCGAGCGGTTTCTTCTCTCATGATAAGGTTCATTATACATTTCTCCTTCCTTCCTTTCAAAACATTTACTAATCACT
>JAQGAG010000875.1:0-12364 GCA_034696835.1 Lepidocyrtus lignorum
CACTTTTGTTGTTCATGTAGATGCCATTTTAAAATATGACGCCTTTTGTCCTTGGATTCTTGAAATGTCGAGCTTCTGCATAAAATACGATATATGAATCGTAAAACGGTAAAGTGCTAAAAATAAAAACCTTTTGTTTAAAACCAGGATCAAATTTAAAAGGAACATGTAAAATGAAACCTCACACATTTTTGTGGTTGATGTAGGCAGGCATATGATGTACACTAATCTACGCAATTTTAACCTTTCATGCTTTCCTCAGTAGGGGGTTTGGGTTTAAAGGTTATAAAAAACTGAATCTCATCTCAACTCGCATGTTTCTTGTTGTTCATCAATCATCGGGATCCAGGAATTATGATAACCGTATTTTATGTAAAGATATGGAGCTTCTGCTCTCACCACTTACCGTTAGCTTCTTGGTTCGTATTATATCGTATGATGAAACTGCCATCACCATAAACCCAAAAGTGTCGTGATGTCCTGTGCCCACGAATAGTGGAGAAACGGGAAGGATCTCGATCTGGCGAAAGAACTCGTGCCTTGTTGATGTTTCGGTTTCATTTTCATTCATCTGGAAGTTTTTTTATAACGAAGAGGAATGGATATTTAAAATATAGTCACCACTACGGAATTTTGATGAGATCATGAAAGCATATTCCAGAAAGTCAATTGATCCCAACCAGGATAACTGTCCAATGTCATGCAACCTCCAAAGTAGAAAATTCCAAAACATCTTGATTTAACATATTGTCTTGTGTCCGGCTACATCCAAGATACTAACGTGAGGTACATAATATTTGAGACCAAGCGCAAAACAAGTAAATAGCTTGAGAAGGTTTAGTTAGGACAAACTGGAATTTACTCCTTAAGACAAAAGCAAAGGCATCAATGCTGCAAGGGAGTATAAGGCACCTGGGGCTAGAAACTATTTTGTGGAAAATTAAGTTGCAATCTCAAAGTACTTTTCTTATTTCGTTAAACTCCGCCTTTCCGAACTCCTCATCTTATCTCACTAAAGTATTACGATTACCTATGTGGCAAAACTGGCATGTAACTTAAATCCTTAACGCTAATGCTGATGGACCAAATTACATTTTCACAAAACAACAGTTTTTACGGTGAAACTCAAGTGGATACCTCATAAATGAAATGAAGTTTAAAGGGCCAATTGAAGTAATATAGGTTTATGCTCCCCTCATAACTTGGAAATGGAAACCATCCATCCCTATTTACCCTTACCCAAACACTTTAAGATTCTCTCTCTTTCCTCCACCCCAACCCAGAACGCTTTAGGGATTACTTGATATCATCCCGTAGTGGAGGGCTACTTCATATGACGATGATGACACGGCCCACAATAACTCGAAAGTTGAGGGGAAAATAAAAACGCAGAGTGCTTACTGAACCTAGTGGAAGAACCATGTGGGAAGAGTAAATACGCAATAAAATGGAGATATATCCGTTATAAAATCCAACTTAAATGCTGCAAAATAAACTAGTAAAGTTTATAGGATCAAACCTACAATGGCATTGGACAACTATCTAAAAAAATTTTTTAGGAAATGTGTGTGGATGTCCCTGGCACTTTACGGCGTACTTACCTCTGCTCCAAATACAAACATGGAAGTTCTTAAGTCACTTTTGGCAAGAGCGTTCGAGTGCAGAGGACACATAAAAGGCAATTACTATTAATCGCTTGAAAAGACTCTTTCCTCCATCTTTTCAGACGGTATTTAACTCTAATACTGCTCTGGAGGGATCATTGTAAATTACAACCCTATTGTTTATGTTGACAGTGCCTTTTTTCCAAATTGAGTATGCTGCTCCGGCAATGACATCAACTATTTATTGCCGATGGAAGCGATATAGGTTTATTGTTACGATATGTATGCCCTACGCTTATTTATTTATAAAAACTGGTCGTTTCAAACCTGGAAAGATAATTTTTCATGCTCACATTGAGCTCGCAAATGGAATGGTGACAAGCATGTTGAAGCCTACAACATGATCCAATAAACTCGCTTGGCTAAATAAACTCGGCAATGATATCCAAAGCAATGATGGCAACCATTTTGGAGAAAGTAGTTCTTGGAAAGTGTATTCCTCGAAATATTTTTTCTGAGCCCTGTATTCTGTTACTAAATGCCCTTTAAATTTCACGGGGCGAAAGGACCATCGCATGGTTTTAAAAAGCCAAACCAAAGAAATATTTCAACGTTTTCTCACAGAGGATGACATGTGTGTAGTTACAGTTATTCCTTAGTTCGGTTTAGTGTCCTGGCCTAGCATTACGAAGGGAAATGTTGCATTATGAAAAATCCTATTTCATGTCGACAACTTTTATACGCTCTCCCACGGGAATCGTTTCTCTTTATGTGTATGGCTATGTGGGAAAAGCATTTTTTGCAACATAACAATACACCGGGGTAATTTAACTAGAGGACTATTTCTCGACGAAATCTCCTGCTTCCTTGGGTTGGAGAAATTCTTATAGCTTCCTCATTTCCTTTTCGCCAGACTCCACATCTGTAGGAAAAATTTGATATTGGAGGGTTGAATAAAACCCAAAATCCAATTTCAAAGAAAGAAATATGTCAAAATGCTTTTCTTCTGGAATAAGTCAAATCCTTAAAAATTCTTGACATACCTTCAACTGGGTGGAGGGTAAAAAACGGTATAAAAATTCATCGATTCAAATTTATCACTTGAAAAGAAAATTTTCTCACAAACCGCCATATCCATTGTATTAGGTGGTAGTTCATATCTCTTATAATGCATCTTCAATATTGGACAAAGTGGCACCATTTGGAAGGCAGGTAAATGCAAAGGTTATGATATTGACTTGCCACGAAAGCTTTCAGTTTTAGACAAGTGTTAATCTGTAGCGTTTAAACCATGTCCAATTTGACTGTTTCGGTAGTCATTATGTATGATTAACTTCAGTACTTTTTTCACTATTAAGGGGTTCTACATAACTATACATACCTACCCATGTGCCTATATGTATATATAGACATACTTATATAATATCGTAATGGATTATTTCAGTTTAAAAAAGAAAGGTGTTTGCAACTTTCCGCGAGACTCATTAAAGTAAAAGAGAATGATTTCCGGCTGGCTCACTACCCACATGTAAGCTGTGTGGAAAAGGTTAATCCTCAATACGGAAATTATGTGTTCATGCATGCACTATGCACATTTTATCAATCTCTGCCACTCTATCTGACTTTCTTTCTACGTATAACTTACGATAATATGCCCCGGCATGCATGACTTCATACAATTCCTCCTGTCGCTCTAATACTAGGTTTCGTTGTCTTCCTCGAAACGCTTCATCGTCAGTACATATTCCCCTCCAAGTTTTGGGCATTGTGAGTGAAAGTGGGACTTTTTGGGAAGATAAACCATTCGGCAATCTACAACTCTGAGAATTGGTCGTTTATCTGACATAGACATAAGCTTGAGCTTGACTTCTTTAGCCTTTACACAAATACAGGATAGTATCGTAATTTCCTGGGTCTTTACATGTTTTATGCATAGGTGGACTCCAATATCACTTCTACATTGACCAGTTCATTTAATTCCTCTTCAGCTTTATAGCCTGTTTGCTCATTTCGTTAGAAATACGTGCATATTACAATTTGCATTTCCCTAGTTTTGGAGGAGGAGAAGGATCCTCTGACTACCAAAAATATATGAGCTGAAAAAGTCTATAAAGCCATTGTATCTGTAATATTAAATATGAAAATATACTGCACATATTCTACCGTATATTGTTAATAATATGTAAATACAGAGAGGCTAAACCCCGTTGGCACCATCTTCCAGGAGGGTTTACCAGGTACAGCTTTCCCTTTCTCAGGATGGTATATCCAAGGATATTGACTTACCCATCCAGGTTTCATCCTTCCTCCCACCAACGCCAAGACATTTCCTCATGATGTGTTCCCAGCGTCCAATTTTCAACTCCGCTATCATCACACTCTTCCAGTTGCACTGCCTTTCTTTCTTGTTAAGCTGAACTGTAACATTTTCGAATGATTTGTTCTTGGCAAAATGAGTGCTTTTCTGCTGGTCTAGTGGTGGGGTATTGAAGTGAGTTTCCTTACTTTCACTTAAAACAATTCAGCTAGTGCTTTCTCTGGAGAGTTAGATGACAGTAACGCTGTACTATATATCCACCTGGACAATATTCCAGGGTTTCTTGGAACGACTTGGGGGAAACTTTCATTTTATTTTGCTTTTATTATTTTCCTACTTTCACTTAAGATAAAGCTAAAGCACAAGCCAAGAAAAACTTTGTCTTCACGTAGCGTATGAAGCTACTTGATTCCGGAAGGATGAAGAACAGACATGAAGATCTTATGCATGGATGAAGGTGATGATATATATAAAATACATTTACTTTCACTTAAACCACGAAACGACAGAGGCTGTTAAGGGTTTTAGACATTTATAAGAGTGCTATATAAAAATATTTCATACAAACGTTACACATAATGTATACTTTCACCCTCCGTCTAACAATATATCTACCCTTTATAAATTGAGCTTATGGTTATCCCTGCCTGTGGTATATAGACATCAAATCAGCGCTGCACCTGTCACTTGAATGGCAGCAGTCAGCTCGTAATTGAAGTATGTTGGCTTGTAACGCTTCTGATCAATGGGAATTGCTCCATGTTTGTGTTCGAGATATGTGAGATTTGATGTTTGCATTTGTACCGAAGCAGTCAATAAGTATTCATCTACCTTTGTAGTCCTATTTTGTACCTATTTTTCTTTTGATCATCGCATCATTAAATTAGCCCAAGTATTGTTATATTCTTGCCATTCACAAATGATGGTTGTGGTGCTGTGTGGTCGGTGTCGATGGTATTATTTAGTGTATAGAATATACGACTATACGAGCTACACTATTTGCTATCAATTATACTTCTTCTAATTCTGTTTCATGTGTTACATATAGATAGATAGATAGATACCTTTGCTTAATAACCATGTAAAACATCTATCTATGGCATTGATTCAAAAATTGGCTTGAATTGCAGATGAAACTTCCTCCAAAATGTTTTCTCTTGTGCCTCTCTATTTCCTTGTACGTTCACGAAAACGACTTCATCTTTTTGGCTTTGAATATCATCTTTCCTCAAACTACTACGTATTTACCATGTCATAAAAAAGTTTGCAGCTGGAAAGTTGAAGAGAAAAGCCATTACCTTTCTCCTGATTTCCATGTACCTGCCATCTTTTCTTATAAATACACCCTCATCTACATGAGCTCCAGCCAAATTACAACAGTATTACTTTCTCTGGCTAAAAGGGTAAGAGTAAACATGTAAGTTCAACTAACAAGTCTGTAAGTCTCTTCCTCCTCCCATGACGGAACGGAGTGGGCAATGAACTAAAAACATCATCAAAGGGAACTACTTCATTTCCCAAACTTTTCTCCTCTTTTTAACTTTGAGCTGGAACACATTCAATCGTAAATTACTTGTTTGTGTTTATTATCCCAAACCAAGCATGAATACCGGTATTATCAAACTGTGTTATACTGTCTTTATCTGAAACCATGATCAAATGGGGGTAGAGAGAGAAGGGTATATATATTATGTACTAGGTAGTAGGTCAGTCTGTTTCTGTTTCTCCAAATCCTCCATTCGGTTCCATTCCCATGTTCATCTCCGCCTTTGACGTTGTCTGCTGAAGTATGCAGTATTAAATTGGAAACTTTGTCTCTCAAATTATAATTGGTTTACAAGACAAAATATATATTATGGCTTGAAAGAAAGTCCCTATTTCGTACGACGGCGAGTTTAAGAGTCGGTCTCCATCTGTAATGTGATGTGATGATAGAAGCTTTTAACAAGAAAAAGGATAAAAAGCGCTTATACTGGTTGAGCCTATCATGATGGGGCAGACACGTCCTTCGCCTTACCTCCTTCTGGAATGTAACACGAGGAGAAAAAACAGGCTCAATTTTCAGTTCCAGAAACAATTTTAAGGAAGCCATTTACTACTTTATCTGTGCTTGCATTCTTCCCAGGTTATTGGATTTTTTCCTTCCTTGAGACAGTGGATACTTATGCCAGCATCAGCATGGCTCATTTATCTGCCGAAGTCAACGCTAATACTTTACGATGAATGGAAGGGAACGACAGGTACCTGGATAAGAAACTGCTTTTTTGCTCATGCCAGGGCATCATAAGGGTATCCAGCTCAATACAGTCATATTTGTATATACATGAAACACGCTCATCCTCAGTGCTTCCCCCTTTCTTTCTGTTGGACTGATTTCTTTTTTGTGAAAAGAAAGTCAAGGGGGATTTCGGTTCGTTGATCACATCTTGCGCTGAAGCTGAAGTATAGAAAAATGTCTATCCAGCAAAAGATGAGCTCAGTATAATAGTCGTTTTGTAGGTAAAAAATCCGTTAAAGTTATGCCTGCATGAATGGGATACTTTTTTTCCTTATTTTGGATCCAAAAACTTCAGGATAATAATCTATGCATGGCGGTTACGAATAGATCTGCGGTTTAGCATTACACCACCATTAATCTATTGTTACATTGTTACTATCTTTTGTGAGCATATCTTTTAGATATATTTTCATGTAACATGTGGTGAAAGATAAGCTTTTCATTTATTCTGAGGCCTAACATGAGGATGAGTAGCGATTCCTTCTTTTTATCAGAATCTTTCCTAAAAACGGATATTAGGCATGTGCATTTTGTATTGCCATAAAGCATAAAGTATTTTGGTTGCATTTTCCTACAAGTTCCCAAACGGCTGGAGCAACTGGGGAGCCTATGAGTCAGCTAACGACTTCCATAACATCATTTTTTATAGTGGTGCATTGAGAAGAACCCCTTATATTTTTATGTGCTGAGCTCCTTTGTGGAATACACAAGTTATGGGAAGAGATTGCAAGTTAACTCAGTTTGAGTTAGTTTTTCCCTCAAGTATTTGTACGGCACGTTTCCCACCTTATCTAACGATTTTCATTTTCATAAAAAGATATGGTCATGTAGATAAGGAACAAGTGAAAGGTATAAGTTATAAGAGAAGTTATGGTGAGATAGAAAAGAAAATGTTGAGAGGATGAGAAAAAAAGTGAAAGTAAATATGGAGGTGTGGTGTGGTTCCTAATGCAGAAAAATAACTGCATTTCTATTTTCCCTAGCTCTTATCTCAACTTATCATACAAATCATGAGTGGCTGTGGTATCTGTAGAACAGAAAAGTTGCTCCAACTACAGTTCCAACTAAACTTTGTCGTATTTTATATGCATATCCGAGCAGTTTTCTGTAATGATTACGTACGTCCGTGTTTCCAGGATCATAGGATACCAGTATTTACCTTGATGACAGATTTGAAAAAAATAGTTCATATTTATTACGTACCTGTGAGGTATTTATATTTATTCATATTTATTCATTACATGTTCTGAGATGGTTTTTTGATCTCGAAAAAATATGAAAGCCAAGTATAATAGGTAGATGATATATGGAAGTCACAAAGTCCCATTCAATACGACAAAGTATATTTTGTGCAGTGCATAATAACAAGCTGGGAATGTTTTTGAAGGGTCGTGTTTTTTGTAGTCACCAGATCCACGGGCTTTTGTGATTGCCTTGTTCATTTTGCTATTACACACACGGCGCATGTTTGTCAGACATTATTAAAATTGAAGTAGATTTTGTTTTGATCATTTGATCAATCAGATCTTAATCTAAATTTAGGTATGAATGATCCTTTGGGCATCCTCGTCAATTTTTAAGATGAAACAAAGCTACTGATCTTTAAGATTGGAAATGGGTGCTTTGAAATGAAATGAGATGAAAGGAAAACCCCAAGAAATGTATCTCCTGGAAAATGAAATTCAACTTCTCTCCACAATTTTGGTATTACAAGCTGATAATTAGGCACTATTAGGCAGACCAGGTAAAATACGAAACATCCACAATAAATAAAACTATTTTTCCCTCATGTACTAAAATTCAACTGATTCTGAATGTGAGCTGAATGAGTAAGTAGTTTGAAGTGAAACTAATGGAGGAATGCATAATCACTTTCACATGCACTCATCACCAAACTCATGGCAGATGTTGTTGAGTCAAAATATATACGCATTTCAAACCTTTGCGATCTTGCGCCTCTTTGTTCTACTCGTCCTAGTAAAAAACTGCATATCTGCATACAAAATATTAAATGTTTTACAAGCCTAATGACGACATACTCATTTGCTTATTATAGTTCCAGTTTTTATACCGTCTAAATTACAACAAGGAAACTTGCAAAAGGCATATCCACAATATGACGTCTATCCTGTAATAAAAATGAGCGCTGAAAAAAACTACGTCTATTTTCAGTCACGGTCCGCTCAACATCTTGCAAACTATCTGTACTCCACCTTACTATATCTGTTTACATGTAATATGTTGTTTATTATCAGTGCAATATGAGAAAATATGAAGACAGTTTGAACAACGGCTCAAGCTACAGAGCACCTTCCTCTAAATCATATCATGACCATGAGTAGGGAGAGTTTCATCGCATCAGTATAACCAGGAGGATCTGTGTCGCTCACTCGCTGCCGCTGAGGATCCAAGTTAAGTTTGCTCCTGCTACATATATTGCACTAGCCAATTATCCTTTGAATTCTAAAGCAAATGTTCATAAAATGGATTTTTACACACATCCATAATAAATTTCAGCACCAGTAACGAGTATTTAATAAAATTTAATAAAATTTAAAAAAAACGAGTATTTAATATTAAAACTAGCAGCGAGCAGCTCATCCTTAGCAATGCACGCGAGTTACATATCAAAGTTCCATGTAAAAAACTTGGCTAGATTTTATGTATATTTTGGAAGAACCTCTGGGAGGAGGATGACTACATCCGAGGATTAAAACTCATATTGTGCCAGTTCTGCTTTGATGCTCTGCAAGTAGAAATGAGCAGTTGTGAGTCTTATTGCTTGATTTGCATGTGTTTGCAAAAAGTGCATAAATTACTCATTGCCTTACTTTAATTTCTAAAGATTGGAATGGTGGAATGTGCTTTGTTTTATTATGATGGAAATGGCGATGGTGATGTGATGATTAAAGTTTAGCTATATAAAGGTGTTAGCATTAACTCTTTAATACGCCCGGACAATTCATTTTTTGATGACGATGACATCCGAACCGACACAAAATTACGTAATTCAAGCTGATTGCAGATTTTTGCTGTAAGGATGGACAGTTGAAGTTCTCATCGCGATGAGGAGCGTGTGCACAGTGGAATGAAGCGATGAGGTAGTCGTTTCCCTTGCACTAAAAGTCAATTTCATACAAGTTGAGTTCGTCAATGCAGTGATGTGAAAAAACCGAAGTGAAACGTAATGTGTTAAATAATAGATTGGAAGAGAACATATCACTCTTTTTTTCTTCCTTGTCAGTTGTCAGCCTTGGAAGATTCTTTTGTTGAGATATGGAATCGTCTGGATAAAAGTTTCGGTCTAGGTAAATAATGACAGGTTTTTTAAATAAAACTAGCATTTAATTTAGTTATCTTTATCAGTATCAGGTTACTTGAAAAAATAATGTTGCAAATAGGTATGTAATGTTAGCATGATATTGGTCTAACTGTTTGTTAACGACCTTGACTTCACAAGAGGGTTATCTACTCACTAAAAAATTCGGTGAGGAAAAGGTAGTTAAGTTAAGTTAAGTTGGCCTTAAATTGAATTTTTAATGACGTGCGAAAGAGGAGGAAAGTAAATAAGCAACTTCCGTCAGGGTCATGGTCTATACTGGAAAAGGAGCGTATGAAGTATTATGAGCAAGATTTTACTTTTGATTGCTGAGGCGCACATAACTGTAAATGCAAATGGTATGTAGGATTGCTTTGAAAATTGTTTACATTACCCATGCGAAATGTATGTTCGCGAATAATACATTCGGACACCATTCCTCCGTGTCATTTCATTTCAGTTTGTGTTTGTTCAATGACGTGCTGAGGCCCACCACATACACCGACATCCACATTCCTCCTTTACGCAATAAGTTTATTGCATGTGTGTAAAATGAGGTATTAAGGCACGGACTTATAAGTTATAGACCAAAATTAGGCATCGTTAGGAACTGGAAATGCCATGTCGTAGTATTCTGTGGACGTATCCGGAAAGGCTTTGCGGTATCTGGTATTCTGGTGTGGCGGCTGGCAGAAAAAAAGTATTGTTAGAAGTCATCTCATGGACTGAGTTTTGGTTTTTTGGAGTTAGGAAAAAATCTTACGTATAGATTTATACAGCAACTACAAAGGATATTATAAAAAGCAAAGCATTTCTTTTTAGCTTTATTGCAATCTGCACCAGAGCTCCATAAAAAAGCAATAGTATAAAATAGAGATAGCGAATGGAACATGTGCATAGAAAGCCAACAGCGCTGACTTATGATATGACGATGATTTTTATTCTAGATAAGTAAGCGCGGTGGTGCTGGTGCTGGTGCTCTCGGAAAAACGTTATTTTAGCTTTTTTATATCGTGGCTTTTGGGTTTTTGCTGTCCTTGAGACATATAAATCTAGATGGAATGAGTAATGTGACAAGTCGGTTCCCTTGTTGTGGCTTTGTAGCCAGTTGGTTTTGGGCTCCGATGGAGTTCAACAGAACGGGAGTAGGAAACTAATAAAGATTAAACCGAAAGTGAGGGAGAGAGAGACGTCAGCAAACTGGTGAAAGTAACAAAGTAATAGGTGAAAACTGATGCGAAACCGACGTTCACTCGAGCTATCCTCTCATATCACGTCCACTCTTAACACCTCACTCCACTTGAGATTTATTAATAAATGTAATTTAACCCGTCAGCAGAAAAATACACTCGGGAGTGTTTTTCTTTCGACTTTAGCAAGACAGAAATGTAGTTCTCAACAGTCATGTCATTCCAATTGTCATTTCATTAAACTGATAAGAACTTCATTAGAGGAGGAAGAAATACCATACAGACTTTCGTCGATTATCTAAAGCGTCATCCTCGTATGTTGTTTACTGATATCGTTATCCTTTGAGAGAAATTGGTTAATGGATTAAGACGTCAGAGGCAAGCTGCTTATAAAAAGTGCTAGAATGCTAGAAATCTTACAAATGCTAGACTGGGCTGGGTCTGCTAATCCAATGGCATTTTATTATTATGTATTGTTGATTAATTACTAAAGATGTTTAATAAAGGTTCACTGTATGAAAGATCAACAATTATTACTATTTGTATTTTACAATTTCACTAAATGATTGTTGAAATGATATTGAAAGTCGACTCTTCATTAGCATTGAGACTAATTGTGGCTGTAAGGCATTTTCTATTCATGAAAAATAATAAATGACAATATAAATGACTGAAACAATGTCATTTATTCTCCTGACACCTTTCCCTTTTTGTCACTGTTGGATCCTAGCCGGAGTCCAATGTATTCATCCTATCTTACGAAATCTCAAATGGCTTGATAACTTGATAGTTTTCTACCATAATTTCCCATGGTCCCACACGTACGAATTACGGATGATACATTTTCATGGCGAGCCACTTACAATAGATATTCCCCGAAACTTGACCGAAGTGAAGTAATCGTAATCATATCATAAATCATAATAGTAATGATAGTGGTCACGCAGCGCGGAAAATGGATCGATTCTCAACGGTATTAAATCGATGGTCAGCAATCTTCCCTTCTTAAAGTAATCATATATCATACGGAAAAATGGCTTCATTTCAACAAAACAATGCACAGTGAGTTATCCATCTGCAGACTTGTATGATTTTCATGCACTGTAAAAGCAATTCTCTTCGTAACTGCTGAATACAAACTTTATTATTTATTTTACAGCTCGGAAATGATTAATTAGCAGGGACGTATTAGTCAATTAATCATCCAAATAAATAAAGACATGTAACACGCATTATACGCCCAAGAATGATAATTATTACTTCTATTTATAGAGTTGCAATTGGGAATATATGATAAACGGATAAATAATGACGTTCATTTGCCATACCGGAACTATATTTATACGCTTAATTATAAATTTCATCTGAGGGGGCTTTACGAAATGTTCCATTTTAAAACAATCTGATACATATATCTAGGTACATGTTGTTCTAAGTGAATGAGAGGGCGTAGTTGGATATCTTTATCCACCTTTGAGCCGCAAAATATTTATTACGTAGCTGAAAGCTAGTATAGCGATCAGTTTGGCGTCCGTCTGTCTGTCCGTCTGTCCGTCTGTCTGTACCCACGATAACTTTCGAACGCGTTGATCAATTTCGTTCAAATTTGACATGTAGGTATAGATCGTTAATAGGAAGAACGGTATTGCATTTGGA